>JAJOOO010014353.1:0-41259 GCA_029582685.1 Solanum piurae | reverse complement strand
GGGTATGAAGATTTAAGTCTTAAAACACGTCAAGAGTGAAGAATCTTCAAGACCCAAGTCCAATTTCTTGGAGTTGAAACCCTTTGAATCTTCAAGGTTTTATAACAAAGTCTCCAAATCCCTCTAAAACTTACAGTCTCTAAAAAACTATAAAAAAATAAGTTCTAAGAATAATAGTGATATGATACTAAGCTAGAAATTTAAACAAGTATTTATAGTGTTTGAAAATGTGTTGCGAAGGACCCTTCAGTGAAGTTAGTCGGGACCGCTGATACATTCGATGATCCACCGTTTGGTCGATTTCATCACCTTCCTTCTTTAGCCTTTAGCCTATTCGCGTTTTGAGTCGTTGGGCGATATGGTACTGCTTCGCAGAACTGTTCGGCGACATGCCGACTGCTCCATTTCATCCCCAACTTGACCTTTTCCTTCAGGGCTCAGTGCATTGGAACAAAAGGCGATCTCCAGGCCGATCGGTGACTCACCAACTGGGCTCGGCGATCTTCAGGCCTTCATTTCTTCGTTCTTTTCAGCCGCCTTGTTCCTTCTTGCCAAGTAATGTACATGCTTTGTCTCAAACTCCAAATACCTAAAACTTAAGGATTTTCATCAGATATTGAGATAAAATATGCATTTGAGGACATTAATTCTATCAAAATATAGCCCTAAATGAGTCCAAATTATGGACCCATGACACAACACCGAACTAATTTCCTGAATAGCTGCCATCTGCCATCCTATAGCTTTCTTCCTCTGCTTTAGGACTCTCAATTCTGCATCAATCTGTATTTCAGACAATTTTGCATTACAGGTAAAGTTTCATTAGTACCCAAATACGCATACCTTAGGTGAGCAGGCAGATATTTCACTTCCAACTTAGGTACTTCTTCAATTGATGGTTTGGGTGGAGGATCTAACTCACGATCCAATGGATCTACTCTACGCTTATGTATCTGTATGACTGCCAGATTCAACAAAGTTTCTATCTCCTGAGCCTCAGTATCTCCATCTACATCATGTCCCACTAACACTCTTTCTAAGGGATCTTAAGGTGCAATGAGCTGTGATTCTACTGCGAGATCTACAACCGTAATAGCGGATAACTCTTCATAGACAAACGGTAATTTCAATGCGTGGTAAACATCAAACACTTCAACCTTATCATGTGCCCTCATAGTTAACTGTCCAGTTGCTACATCAATCAATGCTCGCCCCGTAGCCAAGAACGGACACCCCAGAATGAATGGAACTTCAGGATCAGGCTCAAAGTTTAGGACCACAAAATCCATCGAAAATATTAAGGAACCCACTTGTACTAACACATCTTATACTACCCCCTCCGGCCTAGCAACGAACCTATCAGTGAGTTGGAGAATGACAGTGGTCGGTTTTGGACTACTTAACCCAAGTTTCTTATATAATGATGAAGGCATGAGATTAATGCTAGAACCTAAATCACATAACCCACAGACATGAACACTTTGCCCAATTGTAATTTTCACAGTAAAACTACATGTATCTTTTAACGTCTTGGGTAATCTATTCTAAATCCTGGAGTTGCACTCCTCAGTAAGTGCTACTGTTTCATACTCTGTAAGCCTCCTCTTGTTAGCCACAATCTCCTTCACGTACTTAGCATACTTTGGAATTCCCTGCAAATTGTCAACCAAAGGCAGGTTAATGTGAACCTGTTTAAAGAGAGAGAGAAACTTACCGAAGCATTTGTCTTCATTTTGCTTTCTATGCTTTTGTGGAAACGGAGGGGTGGTCTCTTTTAAGGAACGAGCTTCTCAACATTGGAGTTCTTTCCCACCTCTTCTACTTTTTTTTCTTTATTGATTGCCTCATTATCTCTCTTCTTTGGAGCTAGTTCCTCTAGTTGTAACCCACTTCTAGTACTAACCTCATTTAGTTGCTTAGGATTTGGTTCAGTATCACCAGGCAAACCTCCTTGAGGGTGCAAGTTTAGTGCATTAGCTGCTTGCGCAACTTGCTTTTCTAAACTCATTTGGGATATTTGGATGTTTCTTTTTTTTTCATCCTGCTTATCTATCCTCGCATTTACCTTTGTACCGATTTCTACCATAAGCTTTTCGAGGAACTTTTCATTTGTCATTCCCCCCTAGGTGCACTCAGATTTATGCCCTGGCTAGGATTTTGGTATTGTTGCCCTGTCCCTTATGAGCGATATTGGTTAGACCCTTGCGCTTGGTTTTGGTTCCCACCCCATGAGAAGTTAGGATGGTTTCTCCAACGAGAATTATAGGAATCACCATAGTTTTGTTGACCTACACCCCTTTGCACATTTCCCACATAGTTTATGGAATCCGGAGTTGCCTTACAAAGTTCAGTTTCATGTGCTCCACTACCACAGACTCCACACCAACTTGATGCGTGTTGTACAACATTTATCGGTGCTTGCTTTAGGGACATTTGTTTAAAGTGCATGGTCATGTTATGTTGCATCACATCCAATTTTGCATTTATTGCGGTGGCTTTATCCACATCTAAGATTCATGTGGCCCTTTGTGTCATAGTTCTTGGTATTTCTCCTTCATGACTGGGGTTTCCTTCGGAGAGTTTATCTAGGAGATCAAATAGCTCTTCACACATTTTCGCTAACGCTTGTCCACCTACTGCACTATTAAGAAGTACCTTTGCATTATAATCCAAACCCTCATAAAAAGTGTGAGACAGTACCTCATGAGCCTGGTGGTAGTGATGCGGGCAGGCATTTAACAATTGTTTGAATCGACCCCATGCTTGGTACAAATTCTCCCCATTTTTCTGTGTGAAGCTCAGTATTTCTTTCCTTAACCGTGCGGTTTTACTTGATGGAAAAAATTGATTCAAGAACGTTTTTGCTAGATAATCCCATGTAGTGATGGAATTTGGTGGCTCTTGGTCTAACTACTGCCTGGCGGCTCCCAATAACGAGATAGGAAATAATGTCAGCCTCACATAATCTGATGACATGCCATTCGAGATGTATGTATCACTTATCTCCAAATAATTTTGAATATGGATTTGAGGGTCCTCGTGAGGGAGTCCGGTGAATTACCCCCATTGAGTGGATAAGATGTACCATGTTCTATTTTAGTTCGAATCTACCACCCGAAAGTGGTTTCCTTATACAAGACGCCACATTGACTGTGAGTTGGACTGCCACGTTATGGATTAGTCTTGCCGGTATGATCAGGGGTACCTCTTGTTCTTGGTTATTCATGTTTTATTGGATGTTCATGTTATCTTCTCTATTAGCCTTCATATTTCTCGAGAGATCTAGTCCTAATTTCGGCTGACGTACTTGGTTTGCCAGCTTTCTTCGTAGTCTTAAAGCTCTTTCAGGCTCGTCGTCGGGTTTGACAAGTTCTCCTTTCCGAGCCAGAATTAAGAATCAAGTGCCTGCATTTCACACGAGCTTATATCAAGTTATTAACACTTGAACAATCAAATTGTAGACTTAAGAAAATCAAATATAAAACAATTTCTAAGTCTCCGGCAGCAGCGCCAAAAACTTGTTGCTCCCCAATATACAAGCAAGTGTACGTTAGATGCTCAAGTAATATAGTTTCTTTTAGAAATGAGTTTTTGTTCCCAAGGGACTTGTGATCAACTTATATTTAGTACTTAATTCCACAATTAAACAAAAGTAACCGTTTAAAATAGTTGGGTGATTATTAACTACTACTATGAATTATTTAATAACTAAAAGTAACTAGTGAGAACGACTTCAAATTGATGTTTCAAGCAAGTAAAAGACAATTCCAAGGCTGCATCATGCATTTGATTGCATGTATCATATCTCAGGCAATGAACTAATTTCGGTTATCAAGTTACTGATTTACAGGGTTACTTGTATGAGTCAGTCTCTCGACCTCTAGTCACCTACTTCAGTTAGCTGTCTTGAATGGAGATAGCAGGCCTAACTAGCGAGCATTTAGATTTCATCATGTTTCATATCCAAGCAAGTTGTTTGTTCGGGCGTCACTCCTGAAAACACATCAACTCAATAGATGATCGAACTTTCTATATTCTTTGGTCTATCTACCCTCTCTTCTCTCAATTTTAAGAATAGACAATAGATTTATTTTGATGGTGATCAAGCATGAAATAGTAAAACAAGAATATAAAAGTAACTTATAATGATAACCAAGAATTAATTCAAAAGGCCTTCAATATTCAACATTCAATCCGCAGCTACAGCCCCAAAACTAGATCATTTAGCCACTCATAATATTCAAAAATCACAAAATATAATTGTTCATGCAATTTCCAGAAATAAGAAGAGTTAGAAAAATCAAAACCTATTACAAAAGTTGAACCTTGCTCTTGAACACCAAAATAATGTCGAACTCTCAACAAAATAGCCCTAGGGTCTATTTATAGAAGTTGGGAAAACTAGAGTAAAATTCTACTTCAACTAGGAATCCTATTTTAGTCTATTTTTGCTGGAAAAGTCAAAACATGCCTGGGGCTTGGCGCCTCCCATCGTGCCAGGCCACTGCCTCTGCAGTTTGCACAGTGGCGCGCCGCGCCAGGCAGTGCGCCTGGTAGGTTGCTCTGTAATGTTGTCTTTGGCACTCCACGCCAGCCAGTGCGCCTGGCTTTGGCTTCTGTAGTTTAGACCTTGACGCTCCGCGCCTATTAGTGCGCCAAGCACTGGTACTTCCAGCCTTAGTTTATTTTCACACGTCCTTGCTTCTTCTTTTTCCAACTCGACTCCAATTTTCTTGAAAGTTCCTTAAATATCTAATCATGTATGTTAGTGCACAATCATCACACGTTACACAAAATCAAGCTAATAGACTCAAGATTATTCTTCAATTCAATCTCATAATGAGCAAATATCGACGAGTTTGGTATATAAATATGCCTAAGATCAGGAGTCTAATAGGGTAACAAATATAAACCACCATGTGAGGGCATGGAGTCTAATATTGGCATGATCAGCTAAGCTCTCTCATACCTTATCGAGTATAAGACATACGTGTACACATCATGTAGATCCATAACTATCCCTTACCAGGGGCATAAATAAGGAGTCGCTAGAACCAACGGTACGATCCTTAACCTACATCGACAAACATAGTTTCAGGCATTCTTCATTTAGACTTATGCCTTATAGGTTAACTATCTAATTCCCTTAAGCTCATATGATAATGGAATTTGTTCGAAGTCTCATATTCATAACTTTCAAGTACCATACTTCATAGCTTCAGTTTATATAATTATATCGTGACACTAAAATTGATGAATCATAATTCTGCATTCATGAGAAACATAAATCATCCCATAAAAATAAAATTAGAGGATCATAAGATATTATCATAAGGTATCACAATTGGAAACTTTCATAACTCATAGTTCTAGGGTTCATAACATAAGAATTTCCAAGAAATAATAAAAAGAGTTATCAAGAACTCGTAAAGAAAATCTTTGAAGTAGTTCTCAAGATAAAAATTTCTTGTTTTAATAATCATTTGTAATTTCATGTATAAAATCTTAGCAAACTCATGGGTAAAAGAATTATCAAGAAATTGATGTACTTTCATGGAGGGTTCATGGGATTTTCATAAAGATTCAAGCACAATTCAAGCATATAGGGTTTCATCTTAATTCTAATTCATTCATGGAGGATACTTTGCAACCATGGGAACGTAGTTCCTGGGAAAAAAAAGGTGTCCCTACACATGGAGATAGTCTTACATATCTTATATCTTAGTTATAAATTTGATGAAGAATCTTGGAAGATGAACCCTAGTTCTGTGTCTCTTGAAGTTCTTGAGCATAGAAATGTTTGAGAATGAGATGGATTTAATAATGAAAAACTAATTTTGTACATATTTAAGGTCATTTAGGACAAAAATACCCTCATAAAAAATCAAAATCAGCAAAATTTATTTTTCTAACGTATTTGAGTGACAAACCATTACTTGGATGACGGTCCATCACTTAGGTGTAAAAAATGGCCCAAAAATTACCCTTTTGGTCATGTGCGATGGGCCGTGACAGGTCCTATCACAATAGCAACTTGTAGTGTCTCTGTTAAATCTATCATAACATTTTATTTCAGAAATAGATTAGCATTTGGTTGGCAGCGTTGGAAAGAAGACTCATAGACCTTTAATTTGATATGTTATAGGCCACCTAACGCTTCCAATTCTGAGATATATGGCCATTAGACATTGACCTTTATATGATCTCAGCAAAAAAATCTCAATCAGTAGAGAAGCTTTGACTTGACTCAGTATTAGAGGTTTCTTATGACCCTAAACCACATCTGATACACTTCTCACACTTATGAATGGAACATAACATATATGAACAAGTATTGTATCACCAGATCTAAATTTATACACTAATAAAAAATGGTTTGAATCCTTAGATTAGTATTGCGAGGTGTTATTCTATTTCCCCCTTGAAATCATTCGTCTTTGAATGATTGTTAAGATAGAGTAACCAAATTAAGATTATTTTCTCTGAACTACAATCTCTAGCAAGGTCATGAACATTTGAAGGAATACACAAAGCACGACCTTAATATAGGAACTAAAACACTCATACACAAAGTAGGTATGGAATTTAAAATATGAGAAGGATTTTTAACTTCAATAAGCTCATCATGAGGAATGAACAATTGAGGGTATCTAGATTGCATATCTCATCCCATATAGCCTTTTCGATGAATTGATTCCTCCATAAAACTTTTACTGACACAACTTCCTTGTCCTCAACTTGCGAACCTAATGATCAAGAATCTTAACTTGAACCTCCTCATAAGATAAGATGTCATTCACACAAATATTTTCTCTAGGCACAGTGAGTGAAGGGTCACCCATACATTTCTTAAGCATGGAAATGTGAAACATTGGGTGCACTGCTTCTAATTCTGATTGTAGCTCTCTCTCTTAAGTTGTTGTCATGACCCAAGATTACCCCTAGTCGTAACACAGTACTTAGAGACACAAGTGACCCCAAGCTAACCCATGGTATGACATTACCCTAAGAGGAACATAGATAATAACTTAAAGTACTAATGTGAAAGCTAAAATTTAGATAAATAAGAAATTCTTAAATATCAAACTCAACACACAAATAAGTTCCCCAGATCATGACATAAAACTGAAATACTAATACCTGACTGAGTGTCTGAAAAAGCCTCTACTTAGATGAGTTACTAGGACAACACCCCAACTAACTCTAATTAACCTAAATATTGAAATACTAATAAAAAGAAATAAAATAAGGATCATCCTCGAAAGTTGAGGACTCACCAAACTCTACTATTGACCTGATATGGAGATCGTACTAACCGTGAGATGGATATTGAGCATCTGAAACTATATTATAAAACAACATAGTCTGAGAGTATTGGTTAATACTTTAAATGTACTAAGTATGTAGGATATTCATGATAAGCAAATAACTTAACATACTAAATCTGAGATGTTGAGCTAAAATAACATGAACAGATGCAATGACTATGAAGTAACAAATACAACTTAAAAATATTGAAACTAAAATAACTGAATACATGGTCATGAAATATCTAAGAGGCTAGACTTTGGGAGATACTAAAATAGACATATTACCATGTGATCTAGACATGGAGTTTGATGTATAATCCCCATCAAAAAGGGCCTAGTATACCTTGCCATGGTATAGAGATTGATGTTAGCTAATGATGTACCACTAAGCTAATGTCCATTAAATACTAAAGAGTCAGTCCTGGTTTGACGGGTGATCCTTAAATACTTACGGTGGCACATAGTTTTAGGACTTAGGGGTTGTTACTAAAGGTCTCAGTCCTAACTGATGGGTGAGATTTTATCCCTAAATCCACTCGATGCAAGTAATTTTCCCAACTACATCTGAATTGATAAACTGAATAATGCTAATATACTGAGTATAACTCATAACTATATAAATCATATATATAGAAAATTTATACTGAATTGGTGGATATTTTATCTGAAAGTATCTTAAAATATGAAACTAGTAATTTGAGTCATGAAAATAATTATACTCCTAGGGTTCATGAAAATACTATTTAGAAGTACTGAAATTATAGATTAAATCATGTATATAAGCTATTCATGAAAAAGAAAGGAACATATTATAGAGTTCATGCTTTCACAAAACCCTAGTCTTGTAGAACTCATGAACTAAAAACTAGGTTTTCTTTAGGGCTCAATTAGTGAAAGGATACACATCGATGAAATCCCACATACCTAGAAAGAAGACACTAGCTTGAATCTTGAACTGAAGTTTGAAGATTAAAAAACAAAGTTCTTGCTTGAGAGGAAACTTAAGCGTAATTAATTTGATTTCTGAGTGTTAGGCGTGAATATGGAGGGTTAGGTTCCATAAATTTCCATTAATTTAACTTAGAATAAGTTAAAAAGATATAGTATAGAAATTAAAAGATTGAAAAAAGATGAAAATGATTTTGACCAAAAATTGACTTCGGCAGCATCCATGAGACATCTACGTTACGTGGATTGATCTACGAACCCAAGATACCTCTCCTGGAAATCAAGGCAATTTCAAATTTTTTTGAAGTTTGATTCACCAGACCTATCTACGACCCGTAAAAAAAAATTACGGCTTGTGGCTGGGTTCATGAAACTTAATCTGATCTTCCCAATCTTTGAACTTGATTTAAGGACGTCATCTACGGTCCATGGTTCATTCCACGAGCCATAAACATCATCCATAGAAATCATAAGAATTTTCATGTTTCTGAACCTAACCTATAAGCCTCATATCTATGGTCTATAGATGTTGCTCAATGATTCCAATTTTCTACAAAATAAATCAACTTCTCACGGTTTGTAATGAATGGAGGAAGCAGAATTATTATTCCAGCGAGATCTAACCCTTCTCGAAATGAGGTTCACAATGGGAGTGTCTTTAATAAATGTTAGTCATAGAGGAAAAACACCATGGACTTCCTGTGAGAGCTAATCATAAAATGGAGGAAAGTTGGAAACATACTTGAATCAATTATTAAAGGCATTCCATGCAATAAAATCAGAGAGCTTGACAGAGATGGAATGTAGAATTCTGGGATGGTGTTGGCACTTTTGTGTAAAACCATTTCTCAAGAATCAGATAATGGGGATTCAGGTGTAGTTGGGTTTGTATCAGGAGAGGAAGATGATTTTTCCATGGTGAGAAATTTGAATTCTTTGGCTTAAAGATTATCAAGAAGGTCTGAAGAAAGAGAAGAACGAGGAGACCAGATGAACCGTTTGGGAAAGAGAGTTAAAGCTTAAAAAATCAATCATAATGGGGATATTAGTTGATATGATGGATTACAACTTTTTTAAAGTTTTTGACCTTTGGTTTTTGTGGTTGGAACTTAATAGTAAGACCAATAAATGCAATGAACAATACTCAACTTTTTCATTTTAGTTATTACTAACTTAGTGCAGTGTAAAAGATACCGGAGAGAATTAACTTTATGAATACAATTGTCTATCTGATTATTCCTCTACATAATCAAATACACATTTATGTTAAAAGAATTGGTAATCGAGAATTGGCACACACACACTAAATGTGTAAGACTAAATTGAATAATAATTTAACTAATGAAATTAAAGAAGACACTCATTCTAGCCAATCATTAAGGGAGTTTGTGCAATCTTAATCATCCCCAAGTCTAACCGATTTTTTTCAAAATGTTCTCTTCTAAGTGGCTTGGTGTGGATGTCAATAATTTGCTTTAAATTAGAACAAAAAAATGATTTAGATATGACCTTTTTCAACATCATCTCTAAGAAAATGTTGTTTTATATCAATATGTTTGGTAGTTCTATGTGGCACATGAGTTTTAGTAATATTTATTGCACTAGTATTGTCACACAAGATAGGAATACATCAAACATCCGTAGATTAATCCAACAATTGTTGTTGGATCCAAATAAATTGTGCACAACATGATTCAACTGTCACAAACTCAGCTTCACCAGTAGACAAAACTACAACGTTTTATTTCTTAGTGTTCCAGGAGATTAAACATGATCCAAAGAAGTGTACCATACCTTTGGTGCTTTTTGTCACAACCAAAAACCTTGAGTCATGATGGCACCTATCATAACCTATCAGTAGGTAAGCCAACTCATCTAAAAACGACACGTAACAGGCATATTGGGTTGAAACAACAAGCAACAAGATAGAGCTTGTAATGACCCTCAAGGTCATTTCATCTATTTTCTAATCTTTTCAGCATTTAGAGCTTTCCTTTAGGCATATGGGGACTAACAGTTTGGTCGCTAGATCATTCTTTTGAGTTTTGTGCAAGTTTCTATGTTATGGAGCCTTTGGAACTCGAACAATTAACTTCAGTTAAAAGTTTAGGAAGATGGTCTTAGAATGCAATTATGATCATTCTTTTAGCTCTAGAACATCGAGTTTGGTATAAAATGACCTTTCATGTGGATTTCGAGGCTTTTGGTCTCATTCCAATCCCCCTTGTAGATTTCGGCTTAAAATGGAGCTTGGATGTTGGACTAACTTTCCATTGAGACGACCTTAGCTGGAAGTTTTGATGGTCGCATTGAGTTTAGAATTCTGAATTCGATTGGGTAGCATATTTTATTTTCAAGCACGGGGCTGTGAACGAATATTGAGTACCCCATCGGAGAATTCTAAGTTAAGCAAACCAGTTGATGCATCTCGAAATGTTTTTCGAGTTTGTCATCCCTGGGGCCACGTTCGTGGAGCCTCGCAAACCAAGGTTGTTCAATTGATTGGCTTATAGTCGCAATTGGGCTGGTTTGTGGCCCTTGTCCCTTCGCATTCGCGAGGTTTCCCTCTATGTTTGCGAGGGTCAAGCTAGTTGCCCCTCTAAGTTCACAAGACTCCCCTCCATATTCACGAGGGTCTACTTCTATATGAGTTGTGATCACGAGCCTTTGGCTTCGTGATCACGAAGGCATGCATGCCTAGTCTTTTAAATTAAGACTAGTTATCATTTCAGCCCATCCCCTTTGCTCTTTTGGTGATTCCTTGGGCTTGGAAGCTCCGTTTGAGGTGATTTCAAGTGTTGGGAATTCATGTTGGTCATGGCTATGTATTGGAGTGTTTGGAGAAGTGTTAGGAGCATTTTTTGAGGTAAATCTCACCTCAAAGGTGGGCAGTCATATCGCTCCAAATTGGAGAATTTATACACGTTGTCATTTAGGCTGCACTAGGCATCGAATTGTGTCCCATTTTGGGACACAAGCTTAGTAAGTAGTTTGGGATCTTTTGATAGAGTCAATTCCTGAATTCCCTTGCACGGGTCCCACATTCCTATTTTGACTCGATATTGGTCGTCTCCAATTATAAAAAAATTGGTGTCTTAACGTCCGTGATGATGTTATGATTAATAATTTGATAGTGTGACGGTGAGGTGTTTCAGATGTGGATAGCTCATGTGCGATGGATTTAGAGCGCGTGTGATCAGCTTCAAGGTAGGCTTCTGTCTACTTTCTTGATTGAGCTTTGCTAGATAATGTTTAGTATGAATTTCATGTGATTTAGTAGTGTAGTTGTTGGGTAGTATACCTCCTTCCACTATTTTATATTTACTTGACTCCCGTAGGATTTTTGGTCCTATTGTGGGTGACGAGATCCTTAGTTTAGGCTTGTAGCCTTGCTTGTAGTACGACTTAGCGTGGTTATCCTTATTAGAACTGACACTTGTCACATTAGGCTAGGGTTGCGCCTTAGATATCTTAGAATGTTCTTTATCTTTCTTGTAGCTATAAGTTTCTCCTTCCGGGGCTTGGATTGGGTTTCTTATATTGTGTTAGTATTTGAGGCCTTAGTGGCTCGTCTTAACCATAGGTTGGCATTAGTTGTGCTTGATTGTGGAATAGAATGGCTTGATTGGGGTAGGTAGTCGTTCCTTGACTTATTTGCCTCCCCTTATTTGATTCTGAAGATCTTCATGATTCCCTTTGTTTGTTGATTAGTGGTAGGCTTGTTATGATTTATTGTGCTATTGTTATATTATTGGGCCTGACAACATGATCGAGGACTAGTTGGATTCTAGGTTAGTACTCTCCGCCTTGGTAGCATAGTAAGGTTGGTATTGTATATCTGATTTTGAATACCTTGTTTGAATAATGGTGATGGCATGCATTCCATTGGTTTTTTACTCGTACGTGTTTTGTGGTACAATCATGGTTTATGCATCGATTCATCATCACCTCTCATGGAGAAAGACTATTTTCACTTGGTTGTTATTCTAAACTCGTTTTAACGGGAGTCATACCACCTGGATCACTTTGATAACTGATTTTTGAGATTTAAGAGGCATCGAAGACGTGCTCTTTTTCTACTTCAAAGATTGGAGATATCTGGGAGGTGCTAAGCTTTTAGTTAACTAGTTGGCGCGTTGACGCCCTTTCCTTGATGGTTTTGGCTACTCATTCCTCTGGTACCACGATAGAGTTGACTTGATCATAAGACCTGGTTTGGGCCCAAGCAGTGTATATGGACTCCCCTGTCCCTGTGAGTCCCTCTAGACATGTGTTCCATTGTACAGGAAGAGGGGGTTGCATGGTTCCTACCTCACCTCATAAGGGCAGGGGTAGGTGTATACACTTAGTTACTAATGGTTACTTATGGTTCTACAACATTTTATGCATTCATATGCATTGCCTATCACCAGTATAATTGGTTGTTGTTTGCATCCTTCAGTTTTACGGGGGCGGTTGGGTTATGTTTGTTGTTTGTGCCTTCTAGGCGTATGGGGTCCAGTTAGGTTATTGTTTGACTATATTTTATATTTCGGTATTGTTGATCTGATGGTTGTTAAGTTATCGTATAGATTTGTGAATGTTAGTTCTCCTGACCTTGGATAGTTGACTCTTGTATCATAGGTTGATTGTGAGTAGGTTATTTTCTTGTGTTTCCAGATGCGTTCTTGACTCGGTTTCTTCTCCTTTGTATCCTATTTTCTGCTCCTTATTGCTATTCTATCATACTATATCTTATGTTTAGTTACTTGAGTTGTACTTTCCTTGTTACCTATTGTTTATACTTGCTTTATCTTTGGAGCTCGATCAGTCAATGCCTATTGAGTGCTTCTTGTTCGTACTCATGCTACACTTCTGCATCCTACAGATCATAGTACGAGTTCTCACCATTGACTTGGAGCTTGTTTGGAGGAGCTTTTGGTATTCAGAGACTAGGGTGAGCTTCTAGCATTCGTAGTTTCCGATTTTCATCTATGTTTGCTAGACTAATCTTTATGATGTATTCAGAGACAGCCTATACTGATATTGTATTTGTAAAAGCTTTGTACTCTTGTTTTGATTAGATGCTCGACTACTGACTGATGCTAGGTCTTGGGGATGGTTTCTTGTATTATTTTAGGTGATCTCTCTTTCTTTTATTTGTTATTAACTTATTGCTTCTTATTAGTTATGTTCCGTTTGATAGCCCGATGCTTATGGTTTTGGGTCATAGGTTAGGCTTACCTATTGTTGGGGTTTATTAGGTGTCATCATGACCTGAGAAATTAGTTCATGATAGAGCTAAAACAAGTTAATAAAAATGGCAGAAAATAAGAGCAACAAAAGATATATACATCAAAAAGAGAAATCAAATCCAAAAGTTGGTAATCACAAATATAGAGCAACTAAAAGAGTACAAGTCCCAAAAGTGGACCAAAAATATAAACTTGTCTCAAATACAAAATACTAGTCAAAAAGTTATAAACAAAAGGAGACAGCCTGATCCAGGACGCCGTAAGCTTACCCTCGATCTCCAATAACCCCGCAACAGGCTAAAAAGTCAACGCTAGGGACTAGTACTTGGACCTGCATCACGAAAACAGATGCAGAGTATAGAATGAGAACCAAAACAACATGTACACAGTAGGCATCATTAATTGAGTAATCTTAGAAAGTAAAGACAATAATGAAAAATGAGAATAACACCAACTAGAGGTCAAAGAGCGGAATGCTAGAGCAAACGAGTCTAGGAATGAACAAAAATGAAGGCCAAGTGACTAACTATAACCTAGCTGGACCCCATAAGCCTAGAAGGTACACTCTTGCGCAAGTTAAAGTAAATTACCCGAATGGACCCCATAAGCCCGAAGGGAACACAGAAGAGCTACAATTATTTATGAATGAGAACTAGTGAATCCAAAATATAGGAGTACATAATTTGGACATCAAACCATAGCTAGAACACCAGAATAACCAAATAGAACCATACTGCCAAGCCTCACTCGACTATAAGTAATGTACCTACAACTCGGACTGTTGCTAAGATAATATGACCAGACCTTGAATCCACGATTGAGAAAATAATATGCTCGGACCTTGAATCCACATCTATATGAATAATCATGGAAATATCCCATAACAAGAGTCACCATTATGAGGCCATTGTGGATCCAAAACCCACCCTAAGGTTACCAACAAATCACTTCAAGCTCGAACCAGGTCCAATCTCATATCATCAAACAAAGCCTGGAATCATAATCAAATATCTCTGAGGCTATAAAAAAAAGGGATTTATGAATTAAAGGTCATTAGAGCTGAGTTATCGCCTAGCTAAGGCCATACTATCTAAGTTAGGTCTGATATATCAATCTACATGTAGCTAAGCCGTCCAAAGCAACATCAGAGAATTCTAAGGCCTATCAGCTCCAAAACGCAAGTCTAAGGCAATCGGTAGCCTACACCTAGGCTAAGCCAATCACAAGCTATCAATCATCATACCAACAACATTATGAAAGTCACAAGGCAAGATAAGTTCATATGATTAAACATAGGCATGATCAATTCCCTGAAAAGCCCAAAAAATAAGGCTAAGGCCTGAACTTTAATAATTCCACACGATTCAACTAGAAACTCTTCCAAATTCTATCTAATAAACATGAATTCATATTTACAAGGTCAATATAAATAATAGTAAGTCATAGCCTACCTTAATGCAAACCGTGCTCGCTCCAAATCACAATTTTGTTGCTTTGCCCTTCCAAATGGCCTTTGATCACTAGCATGCTACAACACACATGATCACATAGTCAATACGATCGTTTAGACACCAAAATCATAATATTTAGAGATGGGCCCAAAATCGAGTCAAAAAGCAAAATTATGGGACCCACGCAAGGAATCCCAAAACTTACTGTGTCAATGGGTCCTAATTAGATTACTAAACTTGTGCCCCTAAAATTGGCACAATTTAAGCTCAAAAATAACCAACAACAAATTATGCAAGAAAACAATACAAATAGCACTATAGAGACTTGGGCAGTCCTTCGGTCCAACAATTCACCTGTAAAACGAGCTCCACATACTCTTTGAATGATCCCAAAGCAATGCCAAACAAAATCCCGACAATACACAACTTGGATCAGTGAAAATGAAGCTCCCTAGTTCAACTTATCTCTTTAAGAAGTATGAACATATTGTTGAATTCGCGATTGAAACTTTTGTCAAACTACTCATCATTATCGTGACGTCCATGGTCTCAATCACGACCCTAGATAAAATGACCATTACAATCATGGAGGTCAAATTTTGCAATCGTACTAATCAAAACTGGTAAACCACACATATATGTTCATCGCGATCGTGGTCAGGATACTACATAATTGTGATGACAAGGTGCAGTGCCCTCCACGATCGCGGAGGCTTCATCTAGAACATCAGATACTAGTGCATCAGCTAGAACATCACGTTCACAATTTCCCCCATGGGGGTGCTCAAGCTTCCTTTGGAACCCCATGCACACCAATGATATATGCTACCCCACCAAATTCAGCATTCCAGACTCAAAGGACATGTCAAAACTTCCGACCGAGGTCATATCAATGAAAAATAGGTCCCACACCCAACCTCTATTTTAAGCCATAAGGCACAAGATTGCTTGAAATGATCCATAAAGCCTCTGGATGTGCACTGAAGGTCAATCTAGACCAAACTCGATGTTCCAGAGCTAACATAACTATCAAAATTGCATTTCGAGGCAGTCTTCCTAAAATATTGACTGAAGTCAACCGTTCAAGTTTCAAAAGCTCCAAAACATGGAAACTTGCACAAAAACCAAACAAATGACCAGGTGGTTGAATGTCAGTCCCAGCAAGTCATAATTACTTGGGGTTGCTATAAGAAAGCTCTAACTTCCAAAATAATGCAAAAAAAAAAAAAGACCTGAAGGGTCTTTACAATATCCACTACTAAAAAGGACTTTCGTCCATCAAAGAAAAGAGTCAAGGAGTAGCTGAAGGCTCAAACAAGCAGGGAAATTACTCTCGCATCTCATGCTTTGTATCCCAGGCAGCCTCCTCGACTAGATAATGCCTCTACTAGACCTTAACAACACAAATGACTCTCGAAAGCAACTACTTGACATCTCTAGCCAAAATAGCCATTGGCTCCTCCACCAAAGTCAACAGTAGGTGTGGGCATAAATACCAAAAAAAACTGAAAAACCAAATCGAACCAAACTTATTTGGTTCTTCGGTTCAGTGTCGGTGTTATTTTTTCAAAAGTTTGGTTCTTCGGTTCGGTGTAAGGGTCTCAGAATTTCGGTGCACTAAAGAATCAAAATTTTATTTAAAAAATTAAAATTTTAAAAAATAATTATACATATATATATATATATATATATATATATAAAGATAACTAATAATTAAATCATTCATGAACCATTCAAAGTAGCAACAAATGTACAATTCAATAGTTAACATCAAATATTCATTCCCAAGAGGAACCCAAACATATCTTTATCAATGTGCATTATGTAAATGAACCCGTATTTGTCCTAGTTTTACTCGAGAAGTAGTTGGAGGCACAATGTTATTAACAAAGACAAATATAGTCTTTTAGTAAGCACAATAAGTGTTCCATGGCGAGACACATCATTAACATAGTTTTAAATTATTAAGTATCTTATACTTTGTTTTTTTCCTCATTTTATTTTTCATTCGCACCGAAAAGCTGATTTAAAAATACCAAACTAAACCGAACCAAAGTAGAAAAACCGAACCAAACTGAATTAGTTTGGTTTGGAATATGGTGCACACATTTCTAAAACTAAAACCCGAAGAAATAAACCAAAATTTGATAAAACTAAACCGAAGAACCAAACGCCTATCCCTAGTCAACCGGTTATCCAACTAAACTGAGTCATACCGGGGAACATGGGACTCATCAGGAATATACCGACAAAGCATAGAAATATGGAAAACCATATGAATAGCTGAAAATATAGGAGGTAGGGCCAACTCATACGAGATATCACCAACAATCTTAAGAATCTCAAATGTCACTATATACCTAAAGCTAAGCTTTCACTGCCTCCTCAATCGCATCACGCCCTTCATGGGCAACACTCGTAGAAGCATCTGATCACCAACTTTGAATATCAAAGGTCGGCGCCTACGGTCAACATAACTTTTATGATTGCTTTGTGTTAACCAAAGCCTATCATGAATCACTTGAATTCTGTCTAAAGCCTCTTGAACCAGATAGGTACCACAACGCTAGGCTCTGAAGACTGAAACCAACCAATCGAAAAGCGACAACGTCTATCATATAAGGCATCGAACGAGGCCATCTGAATACACGAGTAGTACCTCTTGTTGTACACAAACTCCACCAAGGCTAAGAACTAGTCCCTATGACCTCCAAAGTACAATACACAAGCCCACAATATATCCTCCAAAACCTAAATAGTACGCTCTGAGTGTCCATCGGTCAGTGGATGAAAATTTATGCTAAGATTAACATGGGTACCCATCTCTTTCTAAAATGACCTCAAGAAGCTAAAAGTGAATTGATAACCCCTATCTCAACTAATGGACACTGGTACCCCGTGAAGATGAACTACCTTCCGAATATAGACACAAGCTAATCTCTCGGCACTAAAATAAAACGGAACAAGAAGAAAGTGTGTGGATTTGGTCAATAGATCAATGATGACCTAAATACTGCCAACACTTCTAGAAGTCTGAGGCATTATCATAATGACGTCCATGGTGATGTGCTCCCACTTCAAATCCCAAAATGGGTAACCTATGAAACTCACAATCAGGCCTCAAATGTTCGGCCTTCACTTGATGGCAACATAAACAACAGGACACATAATCCACAATATCTCTTCTCATAGCACTCTACCAGTAACGTTATTGATACATCTTTGTGGTGCCTGGAATAATAGAGTATCTGGAATCATGGGCCTCAAGAAGAATCAACTAAATCAAGTCTTCAACTCTTGAAACATAGATACGGCCATCAAACCTCAAAATACTATCAGAACCCAAGGTAGCTTTCCCAGCCTAACCTTGCGAAAATCACTCTTGAATAGTTACTAAGGCATCATCCTCACATTGAGGACCATGAATCTTCTTCAAACCTACGACCAAAAATTGACATATGCTAGAACCCGCCTAGAATCTAAAATATCAAGTTAAATCATCCTATTGGATAAAGACTGGATGTTTAAAGCCAAAGGTCACTCCAAAGCATAAAGAAATGCTAGACTGCCCATACTCATGACCTTCCGACTCAAGGCGTCTGCTACCACAATCGTCTTACCCTGATGGTATATAAAATAGAGAGGTTCTAGTCCTTTAGGAGTTTGATCCACCTACACTGCCTCGAATTAAGGTTCTTCTATTTTGTAATTTACTATAGACTTCTATTATTACTATAGATCTGACATCAGACTCCATACAGGTAATGCCTTTAAATCATAAGCGTGAAAACTACCACTGCCAACTCTAAATCATGAATGCGGTAGTTGCACTCATACACATTAAGCTACTCAATGCATATGTAATCATACGGCCCTACTGCATCAATACATAACCCAAATTTATGTTGAATGCATCCCAATATATCAAAAAGTTCTCACCCTAAACTGGAAGAGTCAAAATCGGAGCAGTAGTTAGCAACTCCTTGAGTTTCCAAAAGCTCAACTCATACTCATATGACCACTCGAAAGGAATATCAAGGTGATTCAACTGGGTCAAAGGTGTTGTAATAGATAATAATCCCTTCATAAACCATTTGTAGTAACCTACTAATCCGATGAAGCTCTGAATCTTAGTCATTGATATGGGTCTTGCCCAATCACGAATAACCTCAATCTTCACTGGATCCACTATAATGTCATCATCGGACACCATGTGCACCAAGAATGATATAGACTCGGGCTAAAACTTGCACTTTAGGAACTTGGCATAAAGCCACTGATCACTCAAAGTCTGGAGCACATTCCTCTAATATTGCTTGTGCTCCTCCCGACTCCACAAGTATACCAAAACATCATCAATGAATCAAAATACGGCGTGAATACATGTATTATTAAGTCCATGAATATTGTTGGGGCATTGGTCAACCCAAAAGATATCACTAGGAATTTATAATCGTTGTATCCAGTCCTAAATGTCATCTTAGGGATGTCTGTCACCCTAATCTTTTGTTCATAGTAACTAGATCTAAAATAAATCTTAGAAAACACAATTGCACCCTAGAGCTGGTCAAACAAATCATCAATACGAGGCATAAGATACATGTTCTTCACTATCACCTTGTTCAGTTGCCTATAGTCGATACACATATGCATAGTCCCATACTTATTCTTCACAAATAGGACTAGAGCACCCCAATGAGGAACACTCGATCAGATGAATCCCTTACCTAAGAGATCTTGAAGCTAAACACTAACCTCCTTGAACTCTTTGGGGGCCATACGATAAGGTAGAATATAAATAGAATGAGTGTTTGGCTCGAGGTATTAATTATTTAAGTTAAGGGTGTTGATGTACCACAGATTTATGACACTTGTAATACTTTAAACTTGAGATTTTGCATGTCTTTTGAGCATTTGTTAGTAGAGTTGATTGTGTTTTGTGTTTAAATTGCAAGAAAATAGGTTTTGGCAGCAGAGAAGGATAATATTGTGTCACCAACAGAGTTTTGGCATTCCACGAGCCAACCTACGAGCAATAGAAACTTCTATAATCCATAGGTGCAACTCATAGATGAGATCAGAAAGATTCAGGTCAAGTCTGAAGCCATGAGAGAATACTACGAGCCATAGAAAGTTCTATGAGACGTAGGTCGAGGCTCGTAGATAATTATCAGAGAATGAAGCTTTAGAATTTTGACTACGATTGAGCAAGATGGATTGTACACTAGTCTACGGACCGTAGGTCCCATTAGTAGAAAATATATTAGAGACTGATAAAAGACTGTTTTCCACGAGTGGGCTCCACAAACCATAGATGGACCTATGGATTGTAGGTCAGGAGTCGTAGAAGTTGTCGAATCCTACATTTTCTTAACTTGTTTTGTTTAGGATTAGATTTCCATGAATACTCTTTATAGGATTTATTTATTTGATTATGTTCATTTTGGTTTTGAGAATTAATTTGTGAACTACTTTTACGTTAATTCTTAAAACCGTTGGTTTTGAATTACATTTTGTTATTACTACTTTGCAACTTCAATTCAAGATTCCGAAATTCAACCATGCTACTTGTAAGTTCATGATTTTTTTTAATCAACATTAAATACCCCTTTGGTTCTTTTTTTTCTTTTTTTTTCTATCATTGTACTTTCCTTTTCTTTTTATTTTGTTTCTTTTATTTTATTTAAATAAATATAAATATAAGAATATAAGAATATATATAGTAGCTAATTATTATTTTTCTAATAAAAATATTTTAAAAATCAAATAATCAAACTATCATAAGAAGTAGTTAAAAAGAATAATAAATTCACTAGCTCATTAATTAGAGAAATAGTCAAATGCCCCCCAGTCTATTACCAAATTATCAACTATTCCCCTATACTTAGGGGGATCTTATTACCCCCTTGGACTATTTTAAAGAATTAATTTCACACTAAATGTTGTGGTGGCAAAGAAAGTGTATTCACTTTCTCAAAAAGAGTGAGACACAACTTTTTTTAATTAAAACTTTAATTTTACAAGTATTTTTCCTTTTTATATTGTGACTAGTATCGTTGGGAACTAAAGCAAACCTCAATGATACCATGAAATAATGTACATAACTATAATGTGATGACAACATGCACGTCACATGGTAGGACTGAAGAAATCCTTATGAATGATATCATGATAGTCTATAGATATATTTTGATGATATTATTAAGGTCTCACCGAAGAATTGAAGTAAACCTCAATGATACCATGACAGTATAGAGAAATATTGGCATAGTATCATGAAGGTCTCATTGAAGGACTAAAGTAAACCTTAATGAACAATAACGCTATATAAATATACTTTGATGTTATCATACATGATCTGAAGAGTGTTACCGATGAGATTAAACAATCTTAATGATACCATGTCAATATATGATATGTTTTAATGGTAACATTGAGAAATATGAGTTCCCCCTTGAAGGACTACTCATTAGTCAATGATACCATGCTATGATATATAATGTGTTGGTATCATTGAGGAATGAGTTGTCTGTGAACGTAGGAAACCTTAATGATACCAGAGCAGTATATGAATAGACTATTATGATATTATTAATGAATGAGTAGTTTTTTGAGTGAATGAAAACCTTAGAGCTACCATAAAAGTATATTCATATATTGTGATGGTATCATGCATAATCTGAGAAGTCAAACTGATTATATGAAACAATCTTTAATGATACCATGCTAGTATATGATATATTGTGATGGAATCATCGAGAAAATATGGTACCATGCTAGTGATATATATGTATAATGTGTTGGTTTCATTGAAGGATCGAAGATTGAAGCATACATCAATGATACCATGAAAATATGGAGGTCTCACTAAAAACCTAAAGGGTAGAAGCAGACATCAATGATACCATGATAGTATAGATATATTGTGATAGTATCATGGAAGTCTCACTGAAGAATTGAAGTAACGGTCAATGATACCATGACGGTATATAGATAGTGTGATGGTATTATTATAGACTAAAGCAAATTTCAAACACACACATATTGTGATGGTATCATAGAGGTGTCGCTGAAGGATTGATGTAGACATCAATGATACCACAACAATATATAGATATACTATGGTGGTATCATTATGGACCGAAGCAAACCTCAATGATATCATGATTGTATGTCGATATATTGTGATTGTATCATGGAGGTTTCACTGAATGATTGAAGCAACAAACAATGATACCATAACAATATATATGAAATTAAATTGTGATGAAAAAATGAAGAATATTATGATTTGAGAAAAAATGAATGGAAAAGGAAGAAAAATAATAAAGAATAAAAAAACAAAATCGGAAAAAAGGAGAAAAGAAAGGAAAGGAATAGAAAATAAAGAAATTAAAAAATAAAATAAAAAATGTAAAAATAAAAAGGAACCAATAAAGGAGAAAGGGGGGAGAAGAAAAATAAAGGAATAAAATAGAAAAAATAAAGGAGAAAATAAGAAGAAAATGAGTACATAAAATATATATTTTTATAATTTTGATTTTAATAAATAAGCTAGTGATTTAAATAATTTTTTTAATTACCTCTTGTTGTAGTTATTTAATTTTCCTACATTTTTGTTAGTCTAAAAGAAGTTGGCTACTATATTTATTTTTGAATTTTATTGTATTTTTATAAAGAAAAATAAAAAGGTAAAAAGGAAGAGAACAATCTTTCACATGAAAAGAAAGGTTATATCTTTCTCAAAATAAAACAAACAAAAAACAAGACAAAATACAAGAGAGCACTAATGTCAGCATACCTCAAACTGAGGAAAGAAAAAAATTAGTCATTTTTGGTAATTATTAAAGTGGCATTAATATGACGAGAGGGAGTTTCTCGGATGGTAAGCACCCCTCACTTCCAACCTGAAGGTTGTGAGTTCGAGTCACCAAGGGAGCAAAAGGGATGGGAGCTCCTAGGGAGGGGGCAAAAAGTGGCATTAAAGTAAAGGGGCATGAGTGTGTAATTAATTTGCTGCTAAGGGGGGGACTTAGTTTTTCCTAGAAACTATGACATTATTCATTGGGACATCCACAACCTCTTTCATCTTTAGGCCAATTGAAATTTAGGAACTATAATCTCTTCAACAATAAACATAATCAATCCTTCTTTAATAAAACTTACAGTGAAGCTGTTTAGTATGCTCACTTGAGTTTCAACATGAACAAATCTAGCATCACCATGATCATCGATGTCAAATGGGAGCCTCTGTAATTTGATCCCTTAGTGCATATATTGGGGCAACATAAATAACAATGAATGAAAAACGTTGATGATCTAGCTTTGTGGTGAGTCACATGCCTTCCTTCATAGTGACTCCGGAGTTTATCTTTTATTTTTTTCTTTTTCCTTAGTCAAACTCTACATCAGTTGACAATAGTATTTTCATTTCTAGTTCGCTTATCATAATGCAATACCTAATCTTGATGGTTGTTTAGTTAGATGTTCAGATTTGGGGTTTCTCTTTAGCTTCCACACTAGATTTATCGTTAATTCCTTTCACGTATTTAACTTATGGTTAATGTTTTGCATTCACATAAATTGCTATGTGTTATACTTGATTCGCCTGGTTTAAAATTAGTCAAACACCATTACGATTAAGGGGTGATTTGGATGGTGATAACTATATCATTCTCAATCATCTTTTAAGTATAAAAAAAATGAAATCATAACTGCATTTTTTTGTAAATATTTTAAATTAAATATCTTTTTATATATTTAATTTATTTATATATAATTTAAAATATTTACAAAAAATGCAGTTATGATTACACCCAACAAAGAAATAGTTCATATACTTGTAAACGATTTTCAATTTATTCAACCAAATATGTTTCGTCCAAGAAAAAATAACAACATTGTGTTATCACATATATAGGGATGGTATAATAATATGAAAAATTATTGGTCAAAAGTTAATATAAGGAAAGATGAAAGATAGAAATAATTAATGTAATAATTATGAGAATTCATAATATTATAACTAAAGAACGTAAAAGAATGTGAATAACGTTTGCAATAATTAGTAATAACTGAGAGAATTTATAATGTTATAACTAAAGAATTAATGTGTAATAGCTGAATTTCTAATAAATGTTATACTTACATAAATAAATAGGACTTCTAATTAATGTTACTATTTTTTTTATAGTTATTAGATTTTAATTTAGTGTAAGGACAAAATGAAAATGTTTATTCCATATTACTGAATATAAAATTTATTTTTTCAGTGATAAATTTTAGGTGATTCATATATATTCACATATTTCCACATTTGTTGTGAGTTTTTTTTTTTGGGAAAACGGTCTGAAAAATACTCCAACTTTGGCCGAAATTGTTGTTACGATACCAAACTTTATGGAGGACTTTTTACCCCCTGCACTAGTTAATAGTGTATTTTAAATGTATATATGTGCCCACGTGGACACATTACTATTTAAAATGATGCAATATTTATGATGTCCACGTAAGCACATATATACCTTTAAAATACACTATTAAATAGTACAGGGGGTAAAAGGTCATTTCCAAAGTTTGGTATCGTAACAGTAATTTCCACCAAAGTTGGAGTATTTTTCAGACCCTTTTCCCTTTTTTTAAAGAAAGAACTCAGAACATTTTAAAATAATATATTTTGAAGTTAGAAGATCTTGTTAACATGATAATACATTTGTGACATATACAATACTTTAATTTAAATACAAATACCTACCCAAATCTATCTATCTATCTATATATATATATATTATCCTCCCTAGGATCTCCCACCCCTTTTGCACCCTTGGTGACTCGAACTCGCAACCTTCGGGTTGGAAGTGAGGAGTGCTTACCATCCGAGCAACTCCCTCTCGTCAAAGATTAATTATAGAGAGAGAGATTTGCATTAATAAAAATATTTATCTCATAAAAATTAGCTATTAAATAAATAATAAAAATTAAACTAATACAAACTTTAATTGGCGTAATTGCCACGCCCCGTGCCTACACCCTGGACGTGGATGACACTCGAGAACCATTGCTAGCCCCAAGAAAACCCTTGGCCTGACTCAACTATCAGCGGAAGACTTACTCAACATTTAAAAGAACTCAAAAGTAACTTTACTCACTGTCTCAAAAAGTAAACTTAGAACATTTTAGAAATAAAACATTCACTAGCCAAAAAGGCAACTCAAGTCTAGAACATAACAACTGAAATGAACAAGATTCATGAACTATTTTCTATCTATCTATGAAGCCTCTAATACTATAAAGGATGTCGGGACAAGACCCCGATCATCCTAACAAAACTGAAATAAACAAGATAAATAAGGGATCCTCCGAAAGCAAGGAGGCTCACCAAACAACTCTGGAACTCAACTGGATCAACGAGCGCTGGTTGATGATCCTGGTTACCTGTATCTACATCATGAAAGATACAGGTCAAATGGCGTCAGTACATGGAATGTACGAGCATGCAAGGAGAAATCTAAAACAAGACATAAGCTTGAACTGGAACTGAAGAAACAACTTACCTCGTCTCAAATCAACTCAGGGATACTCAAACTTACTCAACTCATTTCAATATAAAGTAGTAGTAAAGGTTCATTATAAATAAAAGCTTTTAAAACAGTAGATAACAACTCAATGTATTAGAAAATACAATATAACTCTGTTTGTATGAAAGAATACAAAATAACTATGTTGTATATAAGAATACAAAATAACTCTGTGGGAGATTCTCTAACCGACAACCATCACTATGAGTTGTGTGATGATACAACGTCTAGCCCACACTGCCAGAACTGTCCTATACTTTATCAGGGTATAGGACCTACTAACTAAGTGAGTCCACTAGTCTATGATAAAAAGCAATAAGGAATCATCTAAAAAATATGATCCTTTCTACCCACATTGGCTACATGGTTTATGGAGGATATGAGTGTTAGAACTCTCCCCCATATAGGTGCTCAATACTACTCCCAAAATATAACTTAGCTCATATGTTTAAAAACATAAATCTTTCTCTGATTTGAGATAATTACTCAAAATATTTCTCTTAAAAGAGATAGTGCTCAAAACTGCTCAAGAACACTTTTGGAAATCAGTGTTTCCTCTCATCTTAAATGTAAAAACATTTACTCTTGGGAATACTTAGTTCCCATGTATCATTTTAAAAAAAATGAACTCAACTCTACTCTTCCTCAAAGTCAAATGCTCAAGTCGTAAAACAAGTTTTAAAAGATTGTAAAAGACTTCTCAAAATGACTCTAATGAAATCTCAGGACTTGACTCTTAACTCTACCTTGAATTGGAATTATGAATTAGGAGGGTTAAGATAGTTGATCAAAAGCGGGCGAATACCCAAATTAAAGAACACTGGCGAGACGCGAAGATGGAATTAAATTTTTGGTCGCGAAAATATTTTTGAGGCAGAGGACTACGTATCCTCTCCGTGACGCGGAGAGGGGGGTGAATACCTGGGGACTGAAATTCTAGGCGCCTCCTCGATGTGCGCCTGGGCGCAATTATTTGCCCGATCTTTTCCTCTCCTCCCACTCTCGATTCAACTCATACCCACTACAATTCTAGGTCAGAATTCACGAATTTTTATTTCTCAGAACAGTCCTAGCAAAACCCACACAAAGAACTATCAATTAACTTCATTCATTCGCAAACCCTCGACTCAAGAACTCAAAACAACACTAAATTCCCAATTAAATTCAATAACTAAGAACAACACTTCAAGAACACACATCAAGAACTTAAATTCATCAATATTTATGGATGAATTCGAATATGTAAATCATAATTGGCGTGTGGGTGAATGAACCCAAGACTATGAAAACTTACATACCTTAATTTGGCGAAATCCCTCTACAAATCTGCCGAATCTTTGACGAACGCCTTGAACTTTTTCCTCTTTTCTCCTCTTCTTGAACGCATCTCAAAATCCTAAGCGTATATGGGATTTCTAAAACTGATCTAAATCAAATTTGACCCCAAAATTACTAAATTCGTTTTAAGCTGAAGGGGTAAGGAAAAGACGAAAATATCCACAGGCAGATTTCAAACGGTCATATCTCCCTCATCCGAACTTGAAACTTAGAAAACTCGGTGGCGTTGGAAAGAGGATTTCAAGACCTTTCATGTGATAACTTATGGCTACCTAACTCTTTCGGTATGGAAAGCTTTGGTCGCTTGAAGTTGACCAAAAACTCATAACTTAACAAAATTCTCAAGTTGGCTCTTTCCAAATTGGTTCTTTCTATTTCTAGCTCTTTCTAGGCGGGATGTTACGGTTATTACAAGTCATATGAACTTTTTTTCACGACCCAGGGGTACACCCTAGATGTAACATGGAGTACTTGACCCCGAAGGGGTCTCATATCATAACATAAGAAAATAGAAAAGTACGGAAATTTTAAAACTTTATCCATACAATTGAAGTCTTTTTAAAAGCAAGCGAAAGCCTTACTACACTTTTTATCAAACCATCTAAACTCAACTTCGAATAAAATCTTTGGGACACATCCCATACAATAGTCTCAAAACATGAAAATAAAATACATAAAGGAAATAGTGGGTTTTGTCCTCGAAGCTATGAGGACTCACCAAATCTTCAACTCCTTGCACTTCTAGAAACCTATCTCCAAGAATAGCACTCAAATCTCTGAAACCCTACATTTGATAAGAATGTAGGCAAAGTATGCGTTAGTACAAAAGTACTAAATATGATAGCTAACATAACATCATAAGAGCATAATATCACAAGGGTTAGTCAACATAAGACATAATCCAATACTTCATGAACCATCAACTATAAGCATAAGAGACAATATCACAATCATAAGCAAAGTCTCCAATATAAGCATCATATAAGCATTATTCCACATTTAGTCCTTCATATCATAAGATAACTACTTCTCAAGTAACCTCAAAGCATACTTGTGCAATGCATGAATAAGACCTCATAATCTCATTCACGCTAAGTATCCCATTTGGTCATCATATTCATATTTGCCATCTCATGGTGATATCCTTAGCTTACTTCTCACCAACAAGAGAATCTTCACATAAGAGAAACTTCATAAGTAACCTTCAAGTTATACTTGTGCAATGCATAAATGAGACCCCATAATCCCACCTAGGCTAAGTACCACCTTTAGGCCATCATACTTCTTTATCATCTTTTAATCTCATCATTAACTTACTTCTTATAAACAAGGGAATCTCTCACCTTGACTCAATCATAACATGGAAGGCAACTTTAGCAACAATCCATCTAAACATATATCATACAAGAGAAACACTTCTTAGGTAACCATAAGTCCTACTTATGCAATGCATGGATAAGACCCCATAATCCTATCCACACTAAGTATTCCTTTAGGTCCTCATTCTTATACTTCTTGGTTGGAAACTAGTCCCTCTTCTTAAACCTTAGAACCCTATGAGGTACTTCCTTAAGCACATCTTAGCTCATTATTAGGTTAAACCCTAGAGATGCTTCTTTAAGCATGTCTAGGTTCATTATTAAGATGGACTATATGAGATACTTCCTTAAGCATGTCTAAGTCCGTTAATGCTTTTGAACACTTGGAGATACTTCTTCAAGTATGTATTAGTTCATTGGATGTAGAGATTGCTACTATAAACCTTAACTCCACTATGTGAAGGCTTCCACCGAATGAGACCTAACTTTGGGAAAACCCGCACTCTACTTATGTAAGATTTCCCCCTTTAACTT
This sequence comes from Solanum piurae, assembly GCA_029582685.1. Taxonomy (NCBI): domain Eukaryota; kingdom Viridiplantae; phylum Streptophyta; class Magnoliopsida; order Solanales; family Solanaceae; genus Solanum; species Solanum piurae. Next base: position 12,548 of record JAJOOO010014353.1, on the reverse strand, counting down.
GGATAGTCCTCACATCAACCAAGTGTGGTTCTCCTTTCAACTTGGAGCCCGGACCCTACCTTGTGTGACACTCCATCTCATTGTCAATATCCACTAGGGGCTAAGCATACACCCCTAGATTCACTATTATGCCTTGCTCAACATTCATGTCTTATGGAAGAATGTCCTTGACAATCAATCCATGTTCAAGCGATTCTATCACTTTATACATTCAAGCATTCATAAGGTAGGTTAGGTGAGTATAGGCCTTTCACCACAATTCTACCTATTAGACCTCTATTCTCATATAAACTTTACTCTCAAAGCCTTGGCATACATAACTCATCACATTGACTTTACTCTCAAAACCCTAGTGATCAACATTCATGACTAAAAGCCTTACTCTCAAAGTTTTACTTCATTATATCATCATACATAAATAGATCACAAGACATTCAAGTCACAGGCTTCATCGTTAAGCAATTCTAGTCATGATTCATCATAAAGACTCAATCTCATCAATTACTAGTCAAGATCCATAATATAATCTTTAATCTAATTCAATTCATGTTTACATACTTCTATTCTTGATCAATTACTATTCATGTCATCAATTCTAGAAGATCACCTATGAACCTTCAATTTCCCTTCACAAGGCATAAACCCACATTACTACAATTTCATCAATTAAACTAGGGTTAGCCATGTAAAACATATAAATTCATCATAATATCATGATTCAATGCTATATCAATCATAAGCAAGTATTATCCACTCAATTGGAATCATACTCAACACTACCCACAACATAGGAAGAAACCCTAGCTAGAATTGAGTTTTGTCTTCACAACTGGGGGAAATATATGGGGATCTATGGATGGAAGAATCAATGGATGAATAAGGTATCATACCTTGATTCAAGACCTCACAAAATCTTGCAACAATGGAGGAATTTCGACCTAGCTTTGACCCTTCTTCTTCTTCTTTCTAGAGAGAGGATTTTGGGTTTCTTTTTGGTGAGTTGAGAGAATGATTTGGAATGACTTAATTAGGGGTCTATTAGGTTTATATATTGGGTCTAATTACTAATAGAACGACCCTACTTAATCACTAACTAATTCTAGAATATTCCCTATCCCCTAACTTAAACCAACTAATTACCAAAACTGCCCCACCCACGAGACCCCTACCCACGGACCGTGGGTGGGTATACGGGGCGTGCTGCACCTCCATGGGTGGTGTCCTGGAGCCTAGTTCTACAGGCTTGACCCACGACCCTCCCCCATGGGGCGTGGGTGGATCCACGGGGCGTGAGTCCCCATCGTGGGTCACTGCCTTAGGGCAGATTTAGGGGTTGTTTTTGGGTCCTCCTAAAGGACCCCTTTGGTTGGTCCTTGGGGAGTCGTACCTTGACGTTTTACCCCTAAACCCCTCATTCTAAGTATGGTAAGTCATTTTACAACTCTAACCCCCATGTAAAGCTCTAGAACCCTTACGAAAAGATCTAGTTTAGCCTACGTATTTTCATGGTGTTACACTTTTCTTCATCTAAAATATTGAAATATTAAGAAATAGTAAATAAGTAAAAAAAAAGGGCAATGTTGATACTGTAATAACTATTTTGAAGTAAATTTCTTGACAATCTAAATCACATAAGTAACATTGATAATAAAGTCATTCTTTTGTCTAGAGCATCAAAATAACAAATCGTGACAATTCTCTAACTCTTGAGAAGTTTAATAATTTTGGAAAAAGATATTCAGAAGCATATATCTACATCACAAGAGAAATTGTTAACAAAAACAAATGAATTTAGACTACACCATGTTAACTTCATATATTGGACATTACATACTAATGTATATATTAAGCAAAAAAATAATTATTATATCATCAAAATTATTTTTCTCAAGTACTCGAGGTTATGGAATATATCTTCTTAGGATAGAACGATTTAATTCATGAGAATAGTGGTACCTCATATTCCGCTAAACTTCAAACTCATTCAACGACAATAAATCACATGAATTTTTTTAAAATGCAAGAAAAAGAAGAGTAGAAGATTAAAAAAATTGTGGTTGAAAAATGAGAGGAAGTCCCACTATTTATAGTCAATAAATGGTAGTATGAACAAGTATTTTTTGTGTCTTATATGAAAAGTCATGACTTTTTCGAGAAGTTACAATCCTTTGGAAAAGTCAGAACTTTTGAAAAAGTCACAACTCTTTGGAAAATTCGCAACTCATCAAAAAATCACAACCTTTTGAAAAAAGTCACAACTCATCGGAAAAGTCACAACTCATCGAAAAGTCACAACCTAAGTTAGAAATATTATAGTAATTTAACATTCAAGTCAGGAGTTCATATTTTAATATATAAATATGTAATATATATATATATATATATATATAATAAGTATAATAATAAAATACATTAGATTTGAGTTATAAATTTAGCCAAAAACTCTAGTAGTATTATTTTACCAAATAGTACTCAAAGAATAAATGGGGAAATATTAAATAAAAAAAAATTCACATTGGGATTCAGGCGAGAAAGAGAGCTCCATTTTGAGAATTTCCTCTTCACCGGAGGGCAACCTTCTTCGATCTCGCACGCACAAACACGCACTTTTGGGTGTCTAAATTTCCTCAAACTCAAACCCTAATCCTCAATTGCGATCTCCATCTCTATACCTCTGTGTTACAGTGAAGAAGAATTTGAATTGTAGGGGTTAATCGATGATCAAAGGCACCGTGACTTCTTGAATTGAAGTCACGGTTTTGGAAGAGAATGAGCTGTGTGCTGAAATCCTGAGAACAATTCGTTGCTATTATAGCTAGAAACGCCATGTGGTTCTCCTTTTGGAGATCCAGAGAGCGATTCTCCTTGGATGAATTCAGGTAACTTGCTGTACTTTTGAATAAATGTAGAAAACTAAAAATAGTTGATTCAGGTTGGAATACTAGTGGATATAGATCCTCTGGAAGGTTCTAGAATCGTTATACTTGGATCAAATGGAGAGAATTAAAAAGCATTGATTTTATTAGTGTATAGTTGTTTAGTATAGAAGAAGGTAATAATGGATAATTTTTATGAACAAAAGTCAAAGTGGTTTTAGACTGTGGAGCAAAAGTCAATTTACCTTCTTTTCTTCATGTCATAAGAATATATTTATTTAAACTATTTATACAGTGGGAAATACTTGAAAGCTGGCCCGAACACCTCATTATCCAACTGATCTTTATGTACCCCTAGTATGAAGAGGTGCTGGACACAAATACTTACTTGTAAGTTGAACTTGTAGATCTTTTGGTCGTACAACCTTCACTTTGACTTGATATTACCAGATGAAGGCTTTATTGGGAGCTCATTCATTTTAATATAGATGAGCAATATAATCGAGGTTCTTTGCTTTTGATGTCTACAATTGCCCCCATTTTTGACCAAAAACTTGAATCATATATAGATACATTTCTTTAATTCGGAAGAGGATAATGAATTGTCCACAATCCAACCGATTATCTTGTCAAAAAGTCTATATTCCCACTACCTTCCAAAATCCTACTCTCTTGGCTTAGTTTCTTTCCCCTTGCCCGTCTATGATGAGGGAACTCTTTCCTATTTTGCGCCACATCCGAGCGCTGAAGTGGTGAGACTATCTTCTTTGTTTTTGATAAAGTTAACATGACTAGCTTCTCTACTCACATTCGTCCATGACGTGGGGACCTGTTCCCATTTTGCACCACATCCAGACACCAATATGGCGTGACTAGCTTCTTTACCTATACACATTCATGATATGAAAACCTTATCTCATACTCCACATCCAGGCAGTGATGTGATGGAATCCGTGGCCTATTATTCATTATATCCAGGTGCCACTGTAATGCTTGCTTACCTGAGCAAGCCTGACAATATCTTTATTGTGAGAAATCATCATGAATTGTCTTATATCAGTCTACCGCAATGGCACAACCCTTCTCCTCTATCCGGGTTTGGGACTGCCAATGTGAGCTTGCTCTAATATAGTGAAGTTCAGGCAATAAAACATGATAATTCAGATGGAAAACTGTGCTGCTTAAGTTGCAGTGGAAAGTAGTCCGTATTGCAGGCTATTCTTGCACCCCCTAATTGCAAGCTGTATACAGAGCTATACCAACAATCATCATGTGGGAACTATGGAAAAGAAGGAACTCAAGGAGAGTGGGGGGAACATCACATTCGCAAAGATGGTCTTTCAGGTGCAAACAACTGTCAAGCAGTTGGTCGGGATGATGTATCCATGGATAAAAAGCTTTCCTGTTGAGTGGCCAACTGTAATTGCTGTGGTGAAAGACTACAAGCCTAAGTTATACTATTGTAGTGTAAAATCGAGATTTCCAGAAGGTGACAGAGTCAAGTGCAATACTGATGGAGCAATTTAGGGCAATCCTGGGTTCAAGCTCATATCGGTTCTGTCTGAGGAACAAGAATGGTGATCTGGTATATGCTCAAGCAAAAGGAACTGGGATCACTACAAACATTGAAGCAGAGACTGTGGCAATCCTGGAGGCCCTAAGGTACTGCTGGAGACATAGAATGATGGATGTTCTGTAAGAAACAGACTCACTAAGGCTAATGAACATAATACAGGAGGTTCGGAAGGTACCTTGGAAAATAGCTGCGGAAGTGGAGGAGATAAAGGAGATAATGCACAATCTAGACACTCAGGTCATCCACACATTCAGAGGAGGGAATCATCTTGCAAACTCACTTGCTAATACAACTATTGGACAACAAGAATTACATGAATATCATTCATTTCAGGATCTTCCACCGATTGGAAAGAAGATCTTGAACATAGACAAAGCTTAGATACCAGCATTAAGGGTGAAAACACGCAAAATCAACCAGCAATGACTAGACAACCAGAGATTTTAAAAGACACGAGCATCATCAGAGTTCACAAAAGTCATATTTACAGTTCATCGAACAAAGGAGAGCATAAAGTACACAACAAACATATTAACAAGAGAGTATGCCTGGAAGGAGACATTACAACTGTGTATAAACTGTTTAGGCTACTCTACTCTACAACAACAACATACCTAGTGAAATCCCACAAGTGGGGTCTGAGGAGGGTAGAGTGTACGCAGACCTTACCATTACCTCGTGGAGGTAGAGAAGCTGTTTAGGCTACTCTACTCTAGCTATCAAAAATACACTTCACCAAAAGTGAAAGCTTGTAGGGTCACATCAGGCCTGGAAGATTGGAGTTCAACCGTAAACCCTACAAAAGCAGATGAGAGCATGCACCGACTTCTCCTGGACCTGGTCAATACTAATGTATCAGTCAACCAGCTCGAAAATCCACAAAATATAGAAGGGGAGGGAGGATCACCAAGGATAAACCAGCTGAACCCAGACGACAACCTCCTTCTTCTTCTTCTTCGATCCCTTAGGGAAGAGATACCCCGATCACCTGGATTAGGAGATAAGAGAAACAAAATAACTTCAGAAACAGGAGGAATAAAGAGATCTAGCAAGGAGAGGGGAAGCACAAACTCTGAACCTTGGAAATGTGAAGCAGAGTAATGGTCTAACAGAGTTTACCATCGACTAGTGGAGGCACAAGCATAAAGAACATCCAAAGGAGAAGGAGCTTAAGTCGGTGGTTCCAGCGACATGCCTCAGGCAACATTCTCAGGTGCCGGCGGAAGCTAAGGAGAAGACTGTCGGATAGTCTTCTAAGATATACCTACAATCCTTTCGATAGTACTTTTTTGTTTTTTGGGGCTGGGTTTGTTCTTTTGGACGTGGACATTTTATTTCATTATTGCTATTTTGTTTTGGGCCGTTGGTCCATTTTTGATTTTTCTGACTTTGTGTTATTAATAAAAGCGGTATACGGACCACAATTTAATTATAGAAAAAGAAAGAAAAGTAGTCCGTAAAATTTAAGTACATGATGCTCAGATGATTGTCCAAGTTACTAAAACAGTTCTTGATCATTGTGAAGTTTCAACTGCATTCCTGCCTATTGTGCAGATTTTTGACTGATCAGCTGATGAAAGTTCAAGTTGTTAATGAGGTCAACAAGGTAATTACATTGCCTTTACGATGTCCTCCTTTTCTTTGCTTTCTGTAACTATTTATTTAATGCTGTCCTGCCATCAGGTATGATTATTCTTCATATATTTAAATCTTTTCTTGTGACATGAAGGATTTTGTGATCGAGGCACTAAGATCAATTGCGGAGTTGATAACATATGGTGATCAACATGATGTGGCCTATTTTGAGTATGTCTCTGCTAAGGACTTCCCCTTTTAGTGTATACTGTTATTTTAGCCCGAGGCAGACCTAACAAGCTTTCTTCTTGTAATGTTTTTCCTTACAAGTGTGTTGGCATTTCTGCAGGTTTTTCATGGAGAAGCAGGTGATGGGGGAGTTTGTACGTATATTAAGAATTAGTAGAACTGTTATTGTGTCGCTTCAGTTGCTGCAGACGATGAGTATTGTGATCCAAAACTTAAAAAATGAGCATTCTATTTGTAAGTGAACTGTTGAAATGTGTTTTACTGAATCAAATATTCTTGCCTTTAGGCATTTTGTTAGTCTGACACTTTTCCCCAAATTTTGCAGATTACATGTTTAGTAATGAGCACATTAATCACCTTATAACATATTCTTTTGACTTTCGTAATGAAGAGCTTTTGTCTTATTACATATCCTTTCTTAGGTGTGTTTCCTAAAACTCAGCCGCTTTAGAGGCATTTCCTTACTTTGAAATACATTTTTAGTCAAGTGCTTGTTGCTGATACTGTTTTTCTGGATGCATGCATATTCAAAGAGCAATAAGTGGAAAGTTGAACAAAAACACCATTTCCCTTCTTGTGAAGACTGATAATGTAAGTTCAATTTGTAAAGTTATTAACTTCTTAATAAAATTTAAGGTTACTATTCTGTTTGTTTGAATTCTAGGCATGCCAATGTTATGTCCATTGACTTAGCTCAGCTAGTTCATAGCCTTACTTGTTGACCCAAGAGAATTCTGTGCTGCTGTTTGTTTAAATTCTAGGCATACCAATATAATATTTGTTGACTTAGCTCAGCTTGTTCACAGCTCTACTTGTTGATCCAAGAGAGTTCTGTGCTGCAATTTGCTGGTTTGCTTTCTTATTACGGACCTTAGAAAAACTAAATTAATAAATGACCTAACTAGAGGTCCTTAGTTAATCGTTTAGAGCTTTAGGAGTGGAGAAACTCAAATATGATAGATGGAGGGAGCTATGATGAGGGAAGTGGTGGAGAGGTCTCTCTTGCATCTTTGATTTTCCTCTGTTGCAACCTGGAGTTTGAACCATAGAATAGGTGCACTGTCCACTTTTTTCGGGGAAAAGATTTCGGCTTGCATTGTTTTTGTTGATTGTTAACTTGGTTCAATAGACAAGTTCAGAAAAAAAAGCTTGGTTCAATAGTTTGAATTTTGATATATTCTACCAATCTGTTTTGAACTTTGAATTTAATCATTTTCATGTATCTTCATTTTTCAAAACATCCATCCCATTTTTCTCATCTTCTATAGTTTCTCATCCTTTGCATTTCATTTGGTCTACGTCTTTGAATAGGAAGAAGTAGTATCATTTCCACTCTATGTTGAGGCAATACACTTTGCGTTTCATGAAGAAAGCATGATTCGAACTGCAGTACGTGCATTAACCTTGAATGTTTATCATGGTGAGCTTTCTTTTTATATTTCTTCTAAATTTCTCTATATTCTCCCTCATTCGCAGTGTTTTTGGTAGTATATTAAATGACCTTCGTGTTCACAGTTGGCGATGAGGCTGTTAACAAATTTGTTGCCCGTGATCCTCATGCCGATTATTTCTCAAATTTGGTCAAATTTTTCCGGGAGCAATGCATCAACTTGGACAAGTTGGTTAATGCTTCAAAGTAAGTAGTTTCTTATTTTTATGTTGTCCTTGAAACTGGTTATGCATCACCTATTTGCTGTGTGACAAGTGATTTATGATGCAGGTGTATGGGTCCAGATACCAGTGGTTCTATCCTTTCATCTGTTGATGAGATTGAGGATAACCTCTATTACTTTAGTGATGTTATTTCAGCAGGGATTCCAGACATTGGGAGGCTAATAACAGACCTCATGTTGAAGGTGCTGATATTTCCATATGTACTTCCTTCTTTACGGATGGAAGTTGTTAAAGATAGTGTAATGACCTAACCCCTCTCTCTTGTTCTTTACATGTGTAGTGAAAAATATTGAAGCACTAATATTTGGAAAGTTTACTTAAGGTCTTTGCCTTTACTAGATCAGTCCTCTAAGTTAACTTTTTTGCCTAGTGACACACTTCGCCTCCAATTGTAAGATAGGGATCAAGTCATCAAGTGAGAAATGTGGTAAAGCCCCCCTAGGTAAAGGTCCACCGTTGAGCTCCTAGGCAGGCAATATGGATGGATGCGGCTTACCATATTAAAAAAGGAAGAGTTTTTATATGAGATAGTCACACATTTCAACATGGTATCAACATAGGTAGAGGTCTTGGCTTCGAGTCTTGCCGTCACCCCCTATGAAAAGAATTTCTACGTGCTTGACCCTTGAGATATAATTAAGTAGATAACAGTGTGCTATGGTACCATATTGAAGTGTGACAATCTCATCTAACTATGTCTTCAACATGCCCCCTCACATGAAGCCTGATTCTCTTCATGGTCTAAGCACGTGGAACTTTTTGATTATGGGTGACAATGAGACTCAAACCTAGGACCTCTACATCCCCTAAACCATGTTGAAGTGTGTGAGCTTTTAGATAGATGGTCACACACTTCAACAATTGACACTTTCGCTTTGGTCCTTTGTTTATTGGCTTCCATTAGAAAAATGTCAAGAGTTGCTATTTTCTCACACTTATATATTTTCTAAGATTGAGCATGTCCCAACATTTAGAGTAAATCAAATAGGTTTTTTCATTTATCAGTTTTTGGCAAACAAGTACCTTCTGCATGTGCTGGTGGGAGGTAGCAAGTACCCGGTGGAATAGTTGAGATGCGCACAAGCTAGTGTGGATACCACCATTATCGAAAACACAAAGTAGTATCTTAAGGGTCAGAAGCAAGTCTTATTTCTGTTTATTATTACAGTTCAGGTAAATAGAAAAAAAGAAAATGAGGGGAAATTGCGATAAAGCAATTTATATCATTTTTCTGTGGTTAACTCCATTTTATCCTTTTATCTTATCCCTCCTTTGAATTGCTAAAGTTGAAACTGATGATCGCAGTTAACTTTTTCACTTTGTAATCAAAATTGTTAATTATCAAAGAAATAAATAAGAAGATAGATTTTGCTCCGACCATTAAAAGTGACTTTAAGATTTAATACAAGTTTGGGATTGGGGTTAAAATGTAAAGCTTCTGTAGTTCTTTAAAAGGAAGTAAGTAGAAGTGGCTGTAGCAAGCTCAAGGGGCTTGTAGTGACACAAGATAATGGTATAAGAAGCTTGTATGCTGAGTGAACTTGGTAACGTGCATGGGTTTTCAATGAGTTTCCCTTGGGATTTGGTTTCCTCCCTTGGCATTTGTTGTTTTCACTGTATGCTGGTTGCTGGAATTTATCTCTCGATAGTCTTTTGTGGCTCATGTATGTCTAATTTTTAACTTTCATGTTTCTGTAATGTAGGATACAGGAATTGGAACCGCAACTTCCTTATATTTACTTTGTTGCATCTTGCGCATTGTTAAGATAAAAGATTTGGCAAATATTGTTGCTGCTGTTCTTCTTTGTGATATAGAAACATTCGTCCCAATGTCTGAAGCTAAACTGAATGGTTTCATGGTTAACCATGATATGTCACATGAAAATCAAGATTCAGAAAATAGTGGCTTCAGATCAGATTCTGATGGTCAAAGTTTACGGGTTTTAATTCCGAACATATCCAGCTCCTTAAATAGTCACCCAGAAGATGACAGTTCTCAACCAGATCATGGGAGCACATATTCTGCGTTAAGGTAATTCACATTCCATCTTATTCTTAATTATTTGTTGTTTTGTAAAGGAGGTGAGCTATTAATTTGTTAGATGCATACTGCAAATCGAAGTTTGCTAACACTGCACTAAGTGAAATTATCATTAAAACATATCACAATCAATAATTGTTGTCTTGGATGAACAGTAACTGATAACTGCAGGGATGTAATGTTTACTGAATAATAAACTTAAGCACTCTGCTTTTAGAAGAATCTCTATCAACTTCCATAGAGAACACTTGAATTTGTAAGTCATGACTTTTGGCAAGATTTTGGAACCTCCTATCATGGTTAAAACATAACTTTTTTGAGTTTTGCTTAATAAATAGTTGAAACCTGTCTGATTGTCAAATTCTATGAACTTCTGAGACTGTTGACTTTACTCGGTCATCGAATCTTAGTTTTCCACTTCACTTTTTTCTAAAGGTTAGCCTTTCAGCTTTTTAACCTTTCAGGTTTTTCTTGATAAGTAACCATTATCATATCTCATATCTTCGTATTATCATGTTTGTCTGTAGGATTTCTGATCATTTTGTTCTGTATATTTCTCCATTTTTCTCTCTACTCTACACAACACTTGTGGAGTTGTAGTTATTGTTTTGAATGATTTTCACTAGCAGTCTAGCACCAGCTCAGCATGAGTTGAATGAAAAATAGTTGTCTTTCTTTTACTTTCTTGTTTCTCCTTACTTTTACTCTTATTTAGATGGTCTAGCAGTAAATAGTATTTAGAACTTCTTGAACGCTTTGGTTACTTCATTGTGTCTTACACCTATAAGTAGTACATACTGTAAACCAGTACATTTGGAGCGAGCAGCCCAATCACTTAAACTCATTGCTTTTTTTCCTGCAATTTTCTGTTCTGTAGGGAGGCCTTACTTTCTTATATTACTACTGGTGACGACGTTCAAGTTTCGGGTTCTTTAAGCATGCTGGCTACACTATTGCAGACTAAAGGTTATATAAGTGGTTTGTGGTTTGTTTCCTTCAGATGCTTTGCCCCACTCTTATAAGAACCTTTATGCCTGCAGAGCTGGAAGAATCAATGCTTGACGCTCTTGGAATTCTTCCACAAAGAAAACAACAGAAGAAACTCTTGTTGGTATGTTGCAGCCGTAAAGTAATCATTATATGAAAGTGATTTTTCTGAAATTAAGTTGGAGATTTGTATCACTAGTTTCTATTAAAGTAGGTCCCATGCTTTAACTTTTGGAATGTGAAATGTGCGAATATGAAAAGCCTATCCAACAATAGGTTAGCTTAAGATCTATGACCTTATGAATTATGATGTTAGATAATGATTATTGCCTATATGTGAATGTACTATCACTTGACTAACAAAATCATTCATAAATCTGATTTACCTTTTTGTTAATTGAATATTACAGTGTAGCTACAAGTGATACTACTACAACATCTATGCCTCACCCTCAAGCAAGTAGGGGTAGGCTATATGAATTCCCCCAACGATGTTTCTTCAATTGAACTTTTCTCAGATCAATATTCTAATAAAATAACAAAATATTAATAAAAATAGCATACTTTACTTTATCAATTTTATTTTTAAAAAAAAATAGCATTAACAAGTACTAGAAGTTCTGCCCCCAAGGCCTAGCTCAAGTGGCAAAAGGTGGAGGATTTGTGGCTTAGGTCGCAGGTTCAAGCCCCACACCATGCAAAGCGAAGCCCGGTATTTAAGTGGAGAAGGGTAGAGGGGCGGGCCCATTATCCACCGAGTTTAGAAGGCTGTGATTGGTCCAAAGGATGGGTCACAGACGAATTTCTCGGTTATCAAAAAAAAAAAAAAGTACTAGAAGTTCTTTAAATTTTCTACCAACTTATTAATCTATGAAAAGCTGAACGACTCCTCGAAAAGTATAGGACATAAAGTAAAAGTGTCGACTAGCAAAGGAAGCAGTGCTGACACAAGAGAATATAAAGAAGAGGAAGTTCCAACTATGCTCAAGATGCTTTTTGTGTGAGGAACAGGCAGAGACAGTCAACCTGCCTTTTTGCATTGCAAATGGACAGATCAATTATGGAGAATATTCAGCTGCCTTAGAAAGATCAATTGGATGAAACCAAGAAACATAGTACAACTCCTAAATTGTTGGATCAATATTGGCAATGTCATTAAACAACGCTTCAATAAGATAAGGAAAGATCCTAAAAAATGCTCCTAGGCACAAATACCGAGATAGTTCTCTTTCCTACTTCCTAGGAGTAGAACCACCATTTCCGGTGGCCTCGGCACCGGAAAACTTCCTTCCCTTACATCAGTTAACACCTTACGTGGTTAACCATCAACCCTTTCTTTCTCTCTCCTCGTCCTATATCATGGAAAACAACATAATGTATTTTGCGATGGGATTCAAATCCTTTGACATTTCGAGAAGCTGTGCTCGCGGAGAAAGCTGGTATGATTGGATTGAACGTGGAAGAAAAGGGATGACCAGGTCAAGTTTTAGTCAGAACACAATGGAATGGCTGTGCAGGACTCTCAAAGAAGCTTCAAAGGTCAAAGGAAATTTTGTTTGCAGATGGAAAC
>JAJOOO010014352.1:0-35881 GCA_029582685.1 Solanum piurae | reverse complement strand
TCTCGGACACCCATTTGCCGCATGAAGACCAGCCTATGCCTTACCCCACTCACTCTCTCGAGCTGAGTGTTAGGATATGGGACTAGGGCTCACCCTCTTGGGCTGAACCTCATGTCGACCCACTCCTTAGGCCATCAGTCTAGTGGTCTTAGTTTCGCGACCTCCCTCTCGGGCAAACCGAAACACATGAGTGGCTTTGTATTTGAAACTACAAACCCATTGAATTAAACCACAACCACTAGGTGAAATCACCATTAAAATTCATCTAACCTATCAGCAAGCAGGACCCAACAATAATATCAACACATATTTACTAAATCACACCCCAAGAATGGGGGGTTTTAGCCACACATCAAGAGATAGAAATTTATATCTTCAATGATGTTGAAATCAAATGGGTATAGAGAAATAAGTTTTGATTTGAGCAAAGAAGGAAGAATCCAAGAGACCCACTTCTAAATTGAAGGAGGTGAAACCCTTTTTTTCTTCAAGTCTTCAAACCCTTACAAACTTGAGAGGAAAAGGTACTAAAAATTATATTGTCTAACATTTGATACTAAAATTGTAATGCTAAAACTTCATTTTAAGCTATAACTCTCAACGAGTATTTATAGTTTTCAAAAACTTGTGCTGCAGTGGATCATTTGGCGACATTAGTCGGAATAGCCGATCGACTCGGCAATTCTCCCTTAGGTGCAGTTCATCACCGTCTTGCACCATCATTCGACATCGGCGTGCTCTGTGTCATTGGGCGACATAGTACTGCTTCGCGGAACTATTCGGCGATGCGCCGACTGCTCCCTTTTTCCGCCTACTTGATCCTTTCCATTAGGGCACAGCACACTGGAACAAAAGGCGAAGTGAGACCCTTCGGCGATTCGTCAAGTGAACTCGGCGATCCTCAGGCCTTCATTTTCTTATTCTTTTCAGCCTTTTCGTTCCTTTTTGCGCCTAAGTGTCCATGATTCCACTAAAACTTTAAATACATGAAACTTAAGCATTTCCATAGATATTGAGATAAAATAAGCATTTGAGGACACTATTTCTATTAAAATAAAGCCCTAAGTCTAATTTGTGGACTCATCAACACCCCCAACTTACACTTTTGATTGCCCTCAAGCAAACTTAAGTTCAATCGTTCAAAAAGGAGGTGTCTCAAACAGTGCTACACAAGACTCAATCATGAATGCACACAACAAAACTTCAAACTACTTATGTGGAGCTTCAATTGTGTACTCAAAGATTCAAGTTGTGACACACCATTACCAAAGATTCTCATGCTCGCAGTACTTGCTACTAATGCAAGTTCAAGCTCAACAAAAGTATCTAAATGCCCTCACACAAAGAATGATTCCATATTCACACACAGGAGTTGATCAATTTAAGATCAGGAATCAGATTCAACGCTCACACTCGAAAAGAGGAACACAATGCATGTTTTCACCCATAGGTTTGCCCTTATTTTCCAATCGACTTTCGGTTCGGCTTTCTCAAGATCAAAAAGGTCTTTTCAAGGCTTGTAATGGGGCTGAGTGCAAATGTATGGTCATTTAGGCTCAGTGACTTTTTCCTCATGAGATATAATATTCTCAAGGCATCCCCTTGTTTTCCTTAATCAATTCTTTTTCTAGTGCTTCTAAGTCATCTTTTTATTCATCTCCATGGATTGCTTGGAAACTCAATTTCTTTTGTACTTTTATTCCACAACTTTTCTTTTTCATTCTTTTCTTTTCTTCTTCTTTTCTTTTTCTTTTGTTTTTTTTTATATGGAGGGTTTCCATTTTTCCGCAACACCATGGGTAAAGGAAGACTTTTCTTGCACTTCTTGACTTTTCCTTTTCCTTATTCACCGCACCCCCAACTTAGGCTTTTGGCCTAAATTGGCTATTCACTAAACCATAAATCAAGAGGATTATAGGTAGTAGATCAAGTAAGGTCTAGGGTTCATCAAGGTTCTTTCAAAGAAAGGTAAGGCTCAAAGGGTGTTTAAGAGAGTTTCACACGCTCACAGATAGGCCACAAAAGAGGTATATGTCAAATTGGCTCACACTCTTCAAAAGTTGTCTAAGATCATCTCAAGAGCACACCTTACTAAATCAATCAGATTAACTGGGCAAACTCTAGGTTTATTCATGCAAGGTTCAAAGTAAGCTCATCACACAAGGCATCGACACTTCAAATCAAACAAGACTACACATTTTCGCTAGTGTGCAACGATCATTGTAAGAGAATCAATTTGAGAAATGGCTAATCACAACGAGATGCAAAGAGTTCACATATTGTCTATCCAACTTAATTTGGTATCGTCGTAGCCGCACATTCATGTTCATTCGATTGAGTGCACTATTCAAGTCATCAGTATTGATCAGAACCAAGACTTAAATTTTGCAAAAGAACAGCCACTTTCAACACAAGTGGTGGTGAAAATTTTCAAAATTCAATTTTTTTTTAGAAGGGTCAAAATTTGAATTTGCATCCATTAAAACCAAAAAGAGGCGCCATAAGCTCAAATATCCACAGAAAGCAGTGTAACAACAATTTTAAAAATAGAACAACCCAAATATACAAAACACGCATCACAAATAGCACACAAAAGGTGAGCCTCACCCCACCACAAATAAATGTGTTTGTCCTCAAATGCAATTAAAAATGTTCAAAAGTAAAAGCACAATACAACAGAGAGGGAGGTAAAGAAAGGTCGTGTCTATGTAGTCTCTCTCCATCTGTCAGAGCAGCATAGTTCTTATGCGGCTTTAGGTGTAGACCTTCCAAAGATTTAGCATTAAAACGAAGGCAAGGTGGGAACGTCAACCGAGTCGTTGAGTGATTCAACAAGCTCTCCAAAGCCTCTCTAGACAACCCAACACGCCTATTTTCAATCCACTTTCTCGAATGCTTCACAACTGCCTTGTTTTAGCTTTACTCGAGTACCGTCCAATTCCTGCATATTCGGTGATATTAGTTTGAATCGCCGAATCAGTTGGCGTGTCGCCGATCAATCACTTGTTTCGCTGAGTTTTATAGAACTTTCCAGTAAACCTGGGAGTTCAAACGGTGGTTGCCAATGAGATCGCCAACAGAGTCGGTGATGCGCCAATAAGTTCACATGCTCGCCGAGTTTTACATGCTTCACTCTTGGAGATGATTGGAGTCAACCAGTGAATAGGGTCAAGATCTTCGACTTTTTCGGCGACTTGCCAATTGGATTTGTTACTTGTCACCCTGCACTTTTCACATTTTGACCTATACCATATTAAAAATGGCTTTCTAGTTCGGACTTAAAATGGAAAACTTCCATTCTTAAGACGGACTAAAAATTCAGAGTCAAGATGGCAAATAATATGAATCAAGAGGCATACCAATAGTGACAAAGTCACAGCCACAAGAAGGGTAAGGCCCCAACAAGAGTGCCAAGTGATCAAACAATCCGTACAAGTGGGAGAGTTACACAAGCGTCTTTAATGTCTTAAAGGATACTAGCACGATAATGCAAAGTGCCAAGAGGTAACCAAGGTACCAAGATAAACTTTCAGATATACCAGCAGGTAAAAAGAGTGCAAGTACAAGTTTATACACAAACCTCAGTGCTTAGCTTAGAAACAGTCCAACACAACTTCAAGAGTTCAAACCGTAGACCAACCAACGTATCAAGGTCCTCAACTTGTTCACGAGTATATACAACCTTAAAAATAAAATAAAATAACTTCTTTAATTCCTAGTAGCTCAATAATGTTGATGTAAAACAGGATTATCATCACAAGTAAGCTTAGCCTGTACAAATACAACTATGCTCCCAAAACAGTAATTATGGCCAGCCTAGTACCTCATGTCGCAACTTAGATTTGAAAAGGAAAACGGCAAAACTGAACTGTATATCCTTCATGAAATATGCAGGTACATCTCTTAAGGTTGCAAATAATCAAGAATCGCCGCAAAATATATTTTGTACAAGAAGATATAATAAAAAAACTAACAGTTGATCATATAGTATTTCAAATTCCAAAATCTGGACAGAACTTGTCCTAAGTTGCATCCCATATTTCAAATTTATAACAGCTAAATTAGAGTTTTACACACACATAATAATTGTAGGTATATGAATTAGCTTTCCAAATCATATTTATTCACTGTAAACGAAGTTCTAAAGAATGAGATATGCTTGAAATACTAAACACTACCCAGCTCGAAAACAAATTTCATCACTTACCAAAGGGAAGGGTGTGTCTCGAATTCAAGCCAAAAGGACCAAGTTTTTATCTTGTGATTTTGAAGAACAATCTTTTTAGATAGAGTTCTAAGGTTCTAAGTCTTAAGGGAAACGAATTTCACAAGAGGAGGTATGAAAATATAGTCCACAAGTGATGTTTATCACATACACATATGTCACTAAAAGGTGGCATCCCAAATAAAAGTGTGCTGCCCAAAATGCATACATATATACCTATATGTATATCCCTCACCTCCCTTTTAAGTTATAGGTAATTATAATTATAATATTACGTAAATACCCCAATACAATCCCTTAAATTACGATCACAATTTATGTTAAACAAGTTTGCAAATATCACAACATTTCAAGTTCCCAAAATGAGAGTAAAACATACTGTAGTAATTAAGCAATGGTGTATCGACAAGCGGCTCTTGGTTAGTATTTAGGGGTTTTACAGGCTCCATGAGATTGTGTTGAGCATTGTTCTTAAGTTTGGAGATGGTAGTTCCTCCTTGAATGAAGGAAATCTGAAATGTCATGCGTATTAGGTTGTTAGATGTAGTTCCTACTTCCATATGGTGCATTGAGTATGTTTAGCTCGGAGTTAATGTTTCCTCCTCGGTTGTGTGCATTTAGATGAGTTGCATGCATGATGGGCTGCTAGTCTTGAGTTTTTTCGTTTAGAAATGTGCCTAGAATCTCATTTGCGGATGAATGATCCCAATGGGGAGATAATGTAACACCCCGAATTTGAGTTAGGGAGCATAGCATGTTAGAAATCCAAGATGTCACCTCCTAGGGACCAACCACAGCTTGTGGTTGAGCCCACGACCTGTATTGGCCTCGGAGATGGGCACCAAGAAAACTGCCTAAGGTAGTAACCATGCCAGGACCCACGCCCCATCGATGGGTCCACGACTCGTGATTAGGGGTGTCGTGGGTGGCCAAGAAAGTCTCTGAACCCAAACCACGATTGACCGTAGGTCCATCCACGGTCCGTCAATGTGGTTTCGTGGGTCAGGCCTGAATGGTTAGTTGATGTTATGGTGTGGAAGGGATACTTCCCATAATGAATTGCTAAGCATGATTGAATGAATGTGAAAGGTTTGCTCAGATGAATGATTCTAGGTTGAAGGGATTGCTCATCTAAAATGCTAAATGAATGATGAGGCTAGATGCGACTACCCTTGACCTCCATATGTTAAGGAGAAGAGATGATTTTCCATACTCCTTAGAATTGAATAAGAGGTGATTCCTCACGTTCTTATTATGATGAATGAACATGGAGGCGAGTATCCATGATCCTTATGAAATGATGTGGAGGCGAGTACCTGTGTCATATGATGTGATTATGGAGGCGAGTATCCATGATCTTAAAGTAAGGCAAGAGGCGAATACCCATTAGCCTTTATAAGTTAGGCAAGGAGGCGAATACCCATGTTTTTAAAAGTAAGTATGAATAATGTGATTATGTTATGAAGATCATTAACTTGGAGTGTTGCTAGATATGCCTTCCATGATGTATGCTTGACTAGAGGCGGATGATCTAAGTCTTGGCTAAGGAGGAGTGAGGTTACTTAAGGAAGTATTCCTCCTTTATTATGATGCTCTTATGTCTTGATTATGCTTTATGTCTTATGTTGACTAATGCTTATGTTATGTTGTTTATGCAAGCTATCATATTTAGTACATGTTTGTACTAACATATACTCTTGCCTACATTTCTTATCAAAATGTAGGGTCCAGCAATCTTGATTCACGCACTTGTGGCTAGGTTCTTAGTTTATTAAGGAAGTAAAGATTTGGTGAGTCCTCATAGCATTCGAGGATTGGATCACCCATTTTCTCTTTTTATGTCTTTCTTTTCATGTCATACTATTGTATGGGTTGCATTCCAAGATGTTTATCTCTTATGTTAGATGGTTTGAGACAATGATGTTAGACTTTCACTCGTTTTATGAAAGATTTTGATTGTTGAAAATATTTTAAGTTTCCGCACCTTTTTCTATTACTTTATGTTATGATATGCTAAGTGGCTTGTATGAGGCCTCTCAGAGTCTTATACGCCTTTTTACATCTAGGAGGTACCCCTGGGTCGTGACAAAATTGTCTTATTGTGTCCTCATTGATTGATTGATGAAATGTTTGAAAGCATGAATGTGGACTTGAATTGTGGAAATTGTGGTCTCTTCTATGTGGTGTGATATTGATTGTGTGCATTGATCGTTGAACTCCTTGATGAGATAGGTAATGATTATGAGGCCGAGGTATGTACTGAAAAATGTTATTAGGCCGAGGTCATTTCCGGTGAGTGTCTATGATACTGAGGTTATTTTCGGCTAGTGTTATGATGCCGAGGTCTTTGCCGGTAAGTGTTATTATGCCGAGGTCATTTTTGGCAATGGTTATAAAGCTGATGAGAAATGGCTCCGGCGAGAGATTGACTATTGTGAATTGATGCATTTGATGCTTATGCGTGACTTGGTTACTGATTGTGATTGATATACTTGTTGCGTGTGATTATACTACTTGACTTATTTGATTTATTTGATTGTTGATTTGTGGCTATTAGACTGTGAATATTAGGCCTTGTGAGTCGCATACTGTAGAAATGTTAGGTTGGGTTGATTTCTGAGCAGTTTGTAGTTTGTGGAGGTTCGGTTGGAGTGTAAAGGGTATTCGATTTCTAGCTAACTGCCTTGTTTATTAGGTTAATTGTTGGGTACCGTGTTGTTGGTACTCACCCCTTGCTTCTACACTTGTTTAAGTTCCGACGTGTGATCTCTTTCTCCGTCTTCTGATTTCGAGGCTTGTCAAGGATTTGAAGAGAGTTGCTTGTCATTCGACATACCCTCTTTTTCCTTTTTTCATTACACTTTGTTCTATTTGAGAAACAAAGATTGAGATTTGTACTTATTTCTTGTTCCACACTTTATGTATTTAGTGGCTTGAACACGTGACAACCAGATTTTGGGATATTGTTTAAAATGAATAAGTTTTCTGCCTTTGTCCTTTTCTTGCTTTACATATCCGTATTCCTTTCATTTTCGTTAGGTTGAGGCTGACTTGTCTTGGTGGAAAAAGACAAGTGACATCATATCGATTTTTGGGTCGTGACAAGGAAGATGGTATTGGGGAAGACAACAAAATGAAGAGAAAAATAATTAAAATTTTATTTAAAAAATGGGACCCACAAATTTCATTATCTCTAAGAAAAATCACATTTCAAAATAAAAGTTAATATATCATAATAAAAATTTAAAATATTAGCTATATGTTAGCCAATTAAATAATGACATGTGTATAATCTTATAATTCAATTTTTTCTTTTTCCCTTCACACGCTTTTAGGAGAGTGATTTCACTCTTCATGCCACACCATGTAGTTAAAGTGCTAAAGTTATTAAAGAGAGTAAATAAACATTACGAAGTTAAAGGGCTAAAGTAAAATTTTGCTGCCAAGTTAAGCTGATTTGATGTATTTTCTCTTTAATAATACATAATATTATTGGGTCGGGCGAGCTATTTTTTACTAGTATGTATATGAAGAACAATAAGGTTATATTAAATTTTTAGAATAAAGTTAATTATCTAAAATTAAAAATTTATATTAGACAAGTAAGAGATTTTATAAATGATATTGAATTAAATATTTAAGATATGTATTATCTTTTGGAAATTAATTGATCACAAACATATGTATTATAAAAAAAATTAATTATGTTTTTCAAATTATTATATATTAATTAAATTAATTATAAAAACTAAAAGTACAAGATATCTATGAACATCATAAAATACATGTTTACAAAAAGGTTAAATGTTTACCAAAAGATAATCTAACAAGTCTAATTAAAAAATAAATTACTTGCAATGTGAAATATCAAGTCAATACTACTAAAACAAATGAAATTAAAAATATAACATAAGTTCTAAATTCACAAAGAAATGTAATGTAATACTCTTATGTCAAATTTCAACATAACGTACATAAATATGATTTAAAAGAAAAGAAAAACACAAATCTATAACCTTATTTAATAATGAATTTCCTTCAATTTAAAAATTAGAATACTAAAAAACTAATGCTAATGAAAAAAATAAACATAGAATACATAAATAAAATAGATAATACGAAAAATTACATGAAATCACAAGAAATAAAGGTCGAGAATGAGAAGGAAATGAGATATAAATAATATAAATAAAAATATATTCTTAGAATGATAGAAATAAAAAAGAATTTAAAATAACATAACTAAAAATAAAACAAAACAAAAAAAAAAAATTAAAAAAGTAATCAACTTGTATTTACATATGTAAATTACCAACAATTCATAGCCAATCACCCCTTCCAGTTACATCCAATTACCTGTTGACTAAGTAATTACATGACCAATCAAATATGCTCGGATGAAGCACCCCTCACTTCCAACTCGAATGTTACGAGTTCGAGTCACCAAGAGAGCAAAAAGGGTGGGAGTCAACCCAAAGGTTGCGAGTTTGAGTCACCAAGGGAGAGAGAGAAAAAAGAGAAAATAAAACTATTTGTATCACTAGTTTTGTTATTATTATTGTTATATGAGAACCAAAACAAGTACTCCCTTTGTTTAAAAAAAAAGCCCTACTTTTCTTTTTAGTCTGTTTAAAAAAAATGACTATTTCCTTTTTTGGTAATATTTTAAAGAAAAATGGTCAAAAATGCCCTTAAACTATGTGAAAGGAATAAAAATGCCCTCCGCTTATAATTTGGCTCAAAAATGCCCTTACCGTCAATACTTTGGCTCAAAAATTCCCTTGCAGTCAATACTTTGGTCCAGAATGCCCCTATAGTTACAAAATAGGTCAAAAATGCTCTTTTCTGAATAAATATAAAAAAAAATTATTTTTAAACACATCTTCTTCCTAATTAAAATATTATTAAAGAACACTATTCTTGTTTTCTTTTTTCTAAAATCACTTTAACAAATAAAAATATAGGAAATATTTTTTTTCTTCTTAATCTCATTTTATCAATTAAAATAGAGTAATTTCATGAACCCTTTCAACAGATAATATATGTCATATATATAAGATCATAGTATATTCATCATTAATTTACAGTTACATAACGATAAAAAAATAAGAAATATTTTCATTTTTTATTTTTTTTCTGAATTGAAGTAAGATAAACATTTGCTAATTTTTTTTCAAAAATTAATTGAAAAAGAAAATAATAATATATTTATTTGAAAAATGAGTATTTTTGACCCATTATATAACAATAAGGGTATTTGTGGACCAAAATATTGACGACAAGGACATTTTAGGACCAAATTATAAATGGAGGACATTTTTGTTCCTTTCGCATAGTTTAAGGGCATTTTTGAGCCAAACTATAACGGAGGACATTTTTGTTCCTTTCACATAATTCCAGTCTTTCACTTACCTTCCACTTGACATGTTTAAGACCACAAAATTAAAGAACAATTTTATACATTTGACATAACTTTAATTTAGGACTATAAAATTCAAAAGTTATTTTTATTATTTTAAATTTCGTGTCAAACCAAACTAGACCCCTGTTTTTTAAGCGCACGGGGTAATTAATTTGACCTTTTGATAAGTTTGTCAAAGAGGATACAATTTGACCTTTTTGGTGGTGGGGCGACTTTGAGCAATGCAGAATCGAATCTTCTCAGTGAATCCCTCTTACACTCTGACACAACCTCATTCTCCCTCTCTTCGCCTTTCCATCACGATGAGTTCCTTCTCCGCTAAAGTTTCAACTGTTTCCATACCATATACCCAACTAAAGGTGACAATAACTCCATGACCTTTTCTTTCATGGAGTTTGCTTTCAATTCAAAAATTTTGAACCAAAATATGATATGGTATTCTTCATTTTTGCAATTCAATTTTGTCAAATATTTTTGTGCTTATTATAGTCACTTGCTTGTGGATCAAATAGGACAAAAATGCTGATTTATCGACAAAAATAGAACAAGGTTTTGGCCCAAATGGTCTTGGAATTCTATCCATATCCGAGGTAACTTTTCTCTGCTCCAATATGTTGCATTAGTATTCACTTATTCTGCAATTGTTTTACTTATCTAGTAGCTTATTCATAACTAAAGTATAATCCAATTTGACTATAGTAAAATACTTGATGGGTTGCTTCATTCTCCTGTACCGAGTTTGTTAACAGCAGGAACTATGCTTCTGTTTGAATTTCAATTGTTTGTTCTTTTGTGCAAGTGTTTACGGAAATTAAGTAATGTGTTTGTCCTTGGTAGTTTTTAGGCATAATACATAAATATACCCTTTTAACTTGACTTCATTTCATATTTATGCCCTTTAATTTTGGTTTGAGTTGAACAAGTAGACGCATGAGTCCTACATGACATAATGCACGTAGGACACCACATAGGACACAAATTGCCATGTAGGATGCGTATATTTATTTGTTCAATTTAATGCAAGTTTAAGGGTTGTGCACACCCGAAGTTGAAGGGCATAAATGTGACCGGAAGCTTAAAGGACATATTTATGTATTATTCCTATTTTTTAAATTCATATTTATATATATACCCAGTACCCACACACATTCTTATATATGCCTGCTCTTTCTTATGTGCTGGAAATATTTATATTTTTTTGACAAGAGGGAGTTGCTCGGATGGTAAGCACCCCTCCCTTCCAACCCGAAGATTGTGAGTTCGAGTCACCAAGGGGGCAAAAAGGATGGGAGCTCCTAGGGAGGGGTTATCAACAAATACTTTAAGTTGTTAGTTAGTGTGGGAGCTGTTTGGTCCCTAAATTGGGAACTCAAAAGTCAAACCCTTCAAAGGTTTGTTAACGTATGTATATTGTCAAACATGATGCATCTGTTGCTATTTTTGCATCAAAAGGGAAAGGATAAATTAACTAATTGGTAAATGTAAGAGAGTTAATAACAGAAACATAATTAACACGGAAAGAGTGGATCCAGCCTAACCAATTCAAAATCTAGATAGATTCAAAATCTGAATATTGTAAGATCTGGACATCTTGTAGAAGTTGGTTGAAGTCTCATGAAGCCCAGCCTTGAAGTTTCTGAAGAGTATTGATTATAAGAAGTGCGTATATCTGTTTCATGTTCACGACATGACTGTGAATTTACTTCTCTTCATACCTCTTTTTTTTTTACTATATTCTCTAGGTTCCTGGTTATTTAATGTGGCGACAGATTCTTCTCCACCTTGGTCCCAGGTACAAAATTTCAGACATCAAATATTTTTTGTATATCTAAGATAGGTAGACGCATGAAATTGTATGTGTATAGGAAAATATTAGCGAACTGTTCATATAATCAGTGTCTTTTCCTCAAAAGGTTAGCCAACCTTCCTGAAGATGTGAAAAGGGAGCTTGAAGACCCTAAAAGCAGGTGAGCCATAATCTAATGCTTTATTGTTTGTTTCTTTGATCTTGAATATCACCTTCTTGCAATCTATTTAGAACTCCAACCATATCTTCTTTTTTTTAAATATGGTTATGCAGTTATGCTTATGTACGTCCATGTATTCTCTTTGACCCACATATTTAACAAATTTTGGCAATGATGTTTAGGTACAACTTTGGATGGAGTCATGGAAAAGAAAAGCTTGAATCCGGAAAGCTAGGTAGGAGTTTGCCTACTAAAATTTGACTGTTTTGTTGTTTCATTCAGCAAATAGTCTAGCACACTATATTACTCAAACTAACAAGGTGTGATTTCTAATTAAGATGAAGTCATCATTTAGTCAAAGACTATAAAAAAGGGGTCATTTGGTAGAATGTAAAAGAATAATGTTGTATAAGGTGGATTATTAGTAATGTTGGTATTAGTTATGCGGACATTATTTCGTATAACATTGTTTGGTTTGATGCATTAGAAAAAACAAGTCTTGCATAACTTCTATGAAAAATGTTTGTTTACAAAAATACCCCCACACTCTTTAGCTTTGGAAAATGGAATGCCTTGAGAGGGATTTGAGGGATAGTTATGTCATTAATCAATCTAATGCATGTGTTGAAACCCTTTGTATTTCTAATACATGAAAATCCATGGTATTAGTAATACACACCTCAATACACAATAGAGTGTACATAGGCTAAAAATATGTACCAAACAAGATACTAATAATACACAAAGCTAATGCATGCATTTTTTCTAATACACTCTACCAAATGACCCCTATAACTAGAAAAGCGCCAAGTATAGGTTGGTGTTTTAAGTGCAAAATGCAATTCAAGCATGCTTTAGTAAAGAAAGGGGCTGGAAACTCATTTGGAGGACCAAGCTACCACCTAAGGTAGTTTTGTTTACCTGGACAACTCTATATGAGGCATGTCTCACCCAAGACAACATAAAGAAAAGAAAAATTCAGTTCCCAAACAGATGCTATATGTGCAAAAAGAGGCTGAAACCCCCAGACACCTTCCTCTTCATTGTGAGGTGGCCTCAGAATTATGGAGCATGTTTTTTTGTCTCTCTGGCATCAATTGGACCACACCCCTCACAGTTAAGGATGCATATGAGAGTTGGAGCCTATGGAAAGTTGACAAAGCCATCAAGAAGATCTGGATTATGATACCTGCTTGTATTTTTTGGTGTATTTGGTTAGAGAGGTACAAAAGATGTTTTGATGGAGAGTCAACTGCTTTAGGCATTTGGAAGACTAGGTGCATTGCAAATTTGTTTAGTTGGTTCAACTTGTATCCTGCTGTTAATGTAGAACAACTTCAGGATTTGTCTAACTCATTAGTTCTGCCTTAGATAGTTTGTATAGTTAGCCAGAGATTTTTTTGTAAGCTTAAATGCCATATCTTGTAAATCTTGCATCTTCTTGACGCTGTTATTAATACCACTTATCTTATCAAAAAAAAAAATTCATCTTCTGTTGCTGGTGGGAGGTGGCAGGTATCCGTGGAATTAGTCAAGGTGCGCAAAAGTTGGCCCAGACACCACGGTCATAAAAAAGGAACTCATAAATTCGTCTTACTTATTCAAGTTGCCATATGAGTGTAGTTGTTAATTTTGGGGTTAGATTAAAAGAAGATGGGATTAACAAGTCAATTGGGACAAAGAAGTTTGAATAAACTATTGCTGCACAATGGTTACATTTAGGGTGCAACAGATTTGTTGTGATACATCTAGAAAAAGTTACTTACCCTCATTGATTACAAAGAGATTGCTTCACAAAGTAAAACAGAGCATTCTCTGCATATTTGTTTGAACACAAAGTTAAGAAACTCAAAAGTTTACTTATTCAAGTTGCCATATGATTATAATTGTTGCTTTTGGGGGTTGGATTATAAAGAAAAGGGTAAAAAATGCCCTTAAACTATGTGAAATGAACAAAAATGCCCCCAGTTGATAGTTTGGTCCAAAAATGCCCTTATTGTTTCTTACTGGGTCAAAAATGCCCTTTTCATATAGATAAATTATTTCTTTTCTTTTTAGACACATTCTTTTCCTAGTATTGGTTTCTTTAACTAGAAAAAGTTTATCCTACTTCAATTTGAAAAATATTAAGAATTAAAAATATTTTCTATTTTGTTACAAAAATTTAATTGTTATATTGAAATTAATGACGGGCTTACTATGATTTTATATATATGACCTATATTATCTGTTAAAAGGTACATGAAGTTATTCGATTTTAATTGTTAAAATAAGATGAAGAAGAAAAAAAAAGATTATTTCCTTCTTATTTATTTTAGTTAAAGTGATTTTAAAATAAAAGAAACAAAAATATGATTCTTTAAAAGTAATATTTTAATCGGAATGCCCTAATAGTAACCCCATCATTAATTTTCATTTAGATAATGGTAAAAGTTTCTAACAAAAAAGAATATTTTTATTTCTTAATATTTTTTTACGAATTAAAGTAGGGTAAACATTTTTCTCATTAAAAAAATTATCATTGGGAATAAAATGTGTTTTAAAAGAAAAGAAATAATATATTTATTTGAAAAAGGACATTTTTGACCCAATAAGTAACAAACTAACAATAAGGGCATTTTTGGATCAAACTATTGAAGCAAGGAAATTTTTGGACCAAACTCTCAACAACGGGCATTTTTGTTCATTTCACATAGTTTAAGGGCATTTTTGGTCCTTTTCCATGGATTACAAGAACCTGGTATTAACAATTCAATTTTGCATGTTGGAAAATAGTTTGAATAAATTATTCCTGCACAATGGTTGCATTTAGGGTGCAACAGATTTGCTATGATGCATCTAGAAAAAGTTACCCACCCGCATTGATTACAAAGAAATTTCTTCATCTTCACTATTCTCACGATGCCAGGTCCAAACCCATGAGCACCCATCATGGTTTGAAAGGGACCTACTATTGAACTGGAGAAGTGACAATTACTAATAAGCTATTTGTCTACCATAACATTGATATCTCTTTATTGTACATTATGTGTGCAAATATCTTGGTTTCACTTATTTAACTTTTCCTCAAACATGCAAATTGCTGTCGTTTAAATATATTATTCAGACGGATTTAAAATGTGTCATGGTTTTGCCTGTGCAGATTTGCTGAAAGGATCTTTCTATGCAAATCCAATATTAGATGTACCTACGACAGATCAATCCCTCATTGAACGGTAAGTTTTTCACTGCTTCATTCATAAAGAACTGAGTGAATATAGTGTAGAATTGAGAGCTAAAGTGAAGTCTAAGTCACACTACTTAGGAAAAGAAAGATGAGCTGTAGTTGCTATTCTCTCTGTTTCACTTTATTTGTCATAGTTTGACTTGGCGTAAAGTTTAATAAAGAAATGAAGACTTTTGAAACTTGTGGTTAAATATGCCATAACATTTGTGTGGCTATAGAACTTTTGAAATTCGTAGTCTTTATACATGTCATAGCATTTGTGTGGCTATAAAAGCTTCTCATTAAGAAAATATAGGAGTATGTCATTCTTTTTGGAATAGACTAATAAGGAAATAGTGTCAAATAAAATGGAACGGAGGGACTACTTCTTGTGCTTTTACTTTGAATTGAGATAAACTACATATGCATGCTTAATTTTCATGCAGCTAAATTTTAGTTGTGTTGAAGGTATCCATCATATTGTGGGTCAAATATATGGCCTCATAAGGCTCTGCCAGAACTTGAAACAGGTACATACTAACACAATTTTTGTCTTATTTTTTCTTAGTTGGTGGGTTAAAGCTTGTTCATAACTCTGATAAGTTACCAAGTAGATGTTTTGTCCTATAATGTCCTGGTATTAACAAGAAATCTGATTACAGGGGAAGCTTGTGAATGCTACAAGTTATCTTCTTCTTTTTTATAAAGATAATGTTGTATTCATCAGCATTAAGAATATGCTGGAGACCTCCAAAAATTGGTTTCCAACAAGAGAAAAAACAAAAAGTCTAATAGATTACAAAGTGCCTATAACATTCAAAATTTGTGCAGCTTCTTCTATCCCTTCCTCTTTACACCAAAAATAAAAAGTAGTCAAGGAGTTCCATTTGACTTTCTCTATTGAATTAGCTTTGTAATCATAGCATCTGCTATGTCTTTCTTTCCAAATACACCACCAAATGCATGATGGTATTATACTCCACTTTTTCTTAGATTTTCTCCCCTCTCTGCTGATCCAGCAACTAAGTAGATCTGCTGTATGCTCAGGCATAATCCATTTTGTATGTGTTAGTCCCAAAAAAAGGTTCCACAATTGTGTTGTCACTTTGCAATGGAGGAACAAATGGTTGTTAGTTTCCTCAGTCTCATTACAGAGAGAGCACCAAGAGGCAATATAGAAACCCCTCCTTTTCAATTTCTCATGTGTGGAGCATGCTATTCTGTCAACCAACCGAGAGAAACACTTTACCTTGGTTGGCACCTTGTTCCTCCAAATCTGCTTCCGGGGGCCATCCTCCATTACTGGCACCACAACTTTCCCTTCTCCTATCCCCTCTCTCTACACGCTGCCACTGTCACCGCCATCCTCAACACCACTATCACTACCAGAATCTTCAAGATTCATTTGAAGAGCTTCTAGCATAGGAGCTTGTCACGCGCTAATACAACAACTTATCATATGCTAATGCAACCACTTATCATATGATGATGAAACAAACTTATCACCTTATATTAGTTGTCAACCTTAAAACAACATACCAAGTGTAATCCCACAAGTGAGGTTTGGGAAGGATGGTGTGTACGCAACCTTATCACTACCTTGTGAAAGCAGAGAGGTTGTTTCTGATAGACCCTTGGCTCAAGTAAAGCATATCAAAATCAGTAGGATAGGAAATACAATAGATACAATTGTGAAATTAATGGAGAAAAGACATTCGTTCTAGCCTTAGTGGATAGAGTTACGTAGTACATGTTGGTAGGAGGTGACATGTATCCCCTGGAATTAGTTGAGGTGCGCACAAGTTGGCTCGGACATCAAGGTTATTAAAAAAATAATGAAGAAAAGTAATAAGTAGCAAAAATCAATACTCTCTCCATCCCATTTTATGTGGCACCGTTTGACTTGACACGGTATTTAAGAATAAAAGGAAAAGTTTTAAAACTAGTGGTCTAAAAAAATCCTTACATATTTGTGTGGTTGTAAATAATTTCATTAAGAGTAAAAGGGAAATTTTAAAGTTAAGTTGTTTCTGATTATACTAAGGTGACATTCTTTTTGGGACGGACCGAAAAGGAAAGAGTGTCACATTAAATGGGATACAGGGAAAACAGAAAACATGTAATAATAAAATCTAAGCATCGGATAGTCGGGAAGTACTAAAAATACTATTGATAGGGGAAAGTAGACAATTCTCGACTAGCTACTAACCTTCTACCCTAATCATTGACCTCTATATCTTCCTATCTACGGTTTTTTCCTCGGTATATAGCAAGTGTGCTATGTCCTGTCTAGTCTCTTCTCTCCAATACTTTTTTGACCTACCTCTACCTGTCCTAAGATCTACCATAGCCAACCTCTCTCACCTCTTCACTTCCTCATTGGATATCGATGCACCTCCTCTTCATATTAGTTGTCAACCTTATCTAGATAATATTAGTTAATGTTATCTAGATAATAATAGTTGTCCTTGTCATGTAGTAAGTTTTAGTCCCACATCAGTCGGTAACTTTTTATTCTTAGATTTTGTAAGCCTATATAAAGGCTTTTGGTTGCTGATTAGAGTTATGTAGGGATTAGTTATGCAGGGATTAATTATGCAGGGATTAGTTATGCTAGATTTAGTTATAGAGGAATAAGTAGTGCGGGGATTAGTTATGCAAAGATTACAATGCATGGATTACTACTTTGGATGTTTGGTTTGTTGTATTAGAAATTTATATACATTATATACTTTTTAAAATAAAATATTTGTTTACAATGCATAATAAATTTTCTGATCTTTAAAAATGAGGTAGGGTAAGGTATATAGTTGGCACATGATGCACTACAATCAAATCCATAAACATAAGTATGGCGTTATAGAGGGTAAATTTGTCATTGTAATTGTTTTATATAATACATAAATTAACTCATAACTTATACATGTTTTATGTGTGTCGGATTGTAATATGATAATCAAACATCATACTTTGAATACTGAATTTTCTACAAAACAACTAATGCTACCAAACATGGTATTAGCTATGCTAGTTGTATAGCCAGCAACCCCTGATTGTACGCATCTTGAATTTGAGTAAATCTTTTATATAAAGCTTTGAGCTTTAGTTTGCTTCTTTTAAGATAGTGTGTTTCCTCTTGAGGCCTCATTTGTTTCCATTAAGATTAAGACGTCTGAATCTGAATAAACATCTGAATATTAAGATGTGCATTAAGATCTAGATGACTAGATCTGAATATACATTTGAATATTAAGATGTGGTCTCTAGATGTGAACTCTGAATGATTAAGACCGTTTGTTTTCGATATTTGAATGTGCATATGAAATTAAACATTATATCAATAAAATATTATAATAATTTTATTTTGTCAAAATAGTATTACTTTTTGATAAAAAAATAATATTTTAAATGTTTATATTTGATTAAAAAAATTAAATTATATGATATGCAAATAAAAATTATATATCAGTATAAAAATTATTATAACATGATTTTTTTTAAAGCATTCAACATAAACATCTTTTCATAAAAAAAATTATCCAACTAATCAATAATAAAGAAGGTTTCACATTATTAACGCCTAACATATATTCTAGCTAATTAGAAAAATTAAAGAATTCCTATTTTTTTCTGAGGATCTTAATTCAGTTCTCTAACTTGTGAACCTGTAGCATCATCCATGCTTTTCTGTAGCTGATAATTTCACAAAATATACTAATAGTTGTACTGTATAATGGTTCTTCCATCCAAGACCATCTAATTTTAACTTTCATTCTTCAAAGCTAGGTGTATTATTTTTTCTAGTCAATAACACTCTAAAACAGTGCTCGTCTTCTCATCAATTTCTAATTGAGACAAATAAATTTTTCTTTTCATCTCAAAACTTTTCTTTCAGTCGAAATTGAAGATTGAGATACAAAATTACTAAGACCTTCATCATTTTTGTCACCAACTAGATCTTCAACTTCATTAGGTGTATTTATATCTATAGTAGTAGATACAAAAGATACACCAGGACAGGGATAGGTATAGCTTGTTGTTGCAGTAGAACCTTCAAAAAGTTTTGTATACAAATCTTGGAAGGGTAGAGGTGAAGTGTTCTTGATAAACCTCAATACGCCCCAAAAAAATTGTTAATATAAAAAAACAATGAAAACTTACCAGTTCAAAGAGGAAAAAATTGATGTTTGATTGAGAAAAGAGAGGAAGAAAGTTTATAATGAGAGAGAACAAAGCCGCACAAAGAGAAACAAAAGCGACATGTGATTATTTTATAGCGTATTAAACAAGTCTGGATGGTATTAAGGCTCTCTTTCAAATCTGATTTGTTCAGATCTTTTCAGACCCATTAAGAGGTTTTCTTAAAAAATAAACAAATGGACTTAATAGGCTTAATCTGAATGATTAATTAGGGTGTGAGAATTTGGGAATTTCGAAAGAGTGGACTTTTGGTCATCTCAGGATCTGACCCTTCTATTTAATATTTTTGTTGGGCATGGGGATGTTATGTTTAATTGGGGTGTGAGAATTTGGGAATTTCAAAAGAGTGAATGAGAAGAAGAATGCATAAACGTTGTCTTTAAAAGCAACTTATATACTCGTATAACCTAATGCTAGATATCAAATATTAAAAAGGACAGTACAAATTCATAACATGTTGCCGCCTGCCTTGTTTTAGAATGCTGAAACAATTCTCTGTGCCTCTGCAATATTCTTGTTCTATGATGCATCAGTAACATTTAAATGTACCAATTTTAGCAAAATTTGGTAGTTGGAAATGGTAAAAATATTTTCTTGTTCAGGATATTTCCACTGCTGAGTTTTTCAACATTTATGTTTTGCTTTGCAGCCTTTAAAACTCTTGGAAAGCTGATACTGGATGTGGGATTACTCTTGGCGTATCACTGTGATCGCTATGGTGCGTCTTTTGTGCTATGTTTGTACCATCTATTTTATTTCCATGGTTCTGATCTGGGTATTCAATTGCATTCCTACATACAGTTACATAGCCAACTTAAATCCAAAGCTCGTTAATGATAAACAATTCCAAATTTAAATGGAAAATTCAAGTTCAAGATACCTTAAAATTTCAATGTAGGTTGTACTACTCTAGAGGCCTCCAAGGAATTGGCTTGAGATCTCAACACATCTATTGCTTTTTGTAGTCGACTGCAAATAATTGCAACAGGATCTTGAATTTACTCTGCACACTACTTATATCAAAACGACCAACATCAACAATTATTTGACCTTCTGCTGTAAAACCATAATCCAATGTAAAAGAATTGTGTATTGATAAGAAATATAAGCTGGGTTGAAGACGTGATGTATTATGCGTTTCAGCAGGTAGGTTCTTGACTCCCAAAAATTAAAGACACGGTTCTTTGCCATTTTTTTACTGGCCTCTATCACGAGAGAAATTATTTAAATTTCAAAAAATTTACAGTGGGATAAATTAAAAAGAAATTAAGAATTTCAAAATTCAGAATTTTATTTTATTACAAAAGTAGTTAGCTTTGTCCTCATTCTTTTAGCAATGCTATGTGGCCAATTGTGAGGCTGCCACTTGGCTTAATATGGAGGATTCTTTCCGTCTTTTTAAATAATGTATAAATTTGATTGTTTTTTTCCTTATTGATGTCAAAACCAGTTTGTTCACTTTCTGTCTTGCTTCGTACTGGTTCATGTGCTGGCTTCTTTAAACAAAGTAAGGGTAAAAGATGTTTGGTTTCCTTGACATACTGTAAATGTGTCCTTAGTCTTTATTTTCACTTTGATTCCTCCTGCAACAGATATGAGGAACAGTTTCCTTGAGTTTCTCATTTGGAACCTCAACAAAATCATTATGGTTGTAATTGAGCTTTGTTAACAGAATTGCAAGTCACCCTGATGGTCTAGATTTTGATATGTTTCTATTGTCAAACCGCTTTTCATTTTAAAAAAGAAACTGCTTTTACATCCTTATATTTGTTATGCTTTCTTTTTGTATGAACATAATTGTAGCTTGAGGTGATGAGTATTAATCACATCAGTTTAGTCGCTCAATGCAAATAATGCAGCATCCAGAGAGATGGTGATGCTTGAGGGTGAAGGCCTTGAACAAACACTTGTTCATTCTAGATGTCATAAAGGTCGTCTGCTTTACTATTTTCCAGCTCAGCATAGGTAATGGTCTTTCCCTCTCTATGATATTCTTTTGGGAAAAATAAGAGAAGGGAGGAATTGATTGAAAAGCTCAACTTGATTATTTCCTTAAGTCATTATAATAATCCCCCTCAAGCTGATGCATATCAGTCATGTGAGAAATAATGGAGCTCTATTTATACTCACTACACTACAATCATTTTCCACGCTGGATACTATATACAAATTCTATTCCTATTTCTATTCTAACACTCCCCCTCACACTGGTGCGTACAAGCCATATGATCGCACTTGTTGCATATATTATTAATATGAGGGACTTGGTGAAAACATATGTAAGCTGATTACTTGATTTCACAAATATTATAACAATATTTATGCAAAGTATCTTTTCTCTAACAAAGTGGCAGTCAATCTCAGTTTGGGTAGAGCCTGCTGGCCACGCGGCTAAACGCTCTGTATTTTTATGAACACTTTTATTAAAGTAACTTTTCATAAAAGTGCTTTTGAAATAAACAATTTATGTTTGGCTAACTCATTTGAAAAGTGTTTTTAATAAGTTGATTGTGTTTTACTAATCATTTTGAGAAGTATTTTTGAGAGTCAAATTATGAAAATGGACAATTTTCAATGCACTTTTAATATTAAGATTATTTGATAGAGAAATTATTTTAATTATCTATTATAAAAAATAATTAATTTTTATCTTTATTTAATCAAAAAAGTACATACTACAAATTTCCAACCAATATTGTACATAGATAAATCAAAGAAAATATTAAATATTGATATAATATTAACATGATGATTTAAATATATTTGAAAACATCAAGACAAATAAATTAAAAAATCATTCCACAAATTAAAACATAAAATTAAATAAAGAATCTATTGTGTAAAAATGAAAATAAAATTCTGAAATGGAAACTTATGAGATATGCTAATTAATTAACAAGGGATATATTAATATATAAGTATAAATGATAGGGGTACTTTTGTTTTAAAAAAAACAATTTTCTGATTCTGCTTTTTTTAAGAAGCAGAAACTTTTAGCTTCTTTCCAACCTTAGAAAAACTGCCTCGGCTTCTATTTAGAAGCAGTTCTACTTATTGGTCAAACACTTTAATTTTTCAAAAAAGTGCTTTTGGACACCTAACCACCAGGTCAAATAGGCTCTTAGTCCTCATGAAATATCGAATTTGATGCGATATGAAGGACCGCTTGGTTATCACACATAAATTCCATCTATTGATTTCTCCAAAAACTGTTGAATCCAAACTAGCTCATAGGTTGCTACAATTGTTGTTTGATATTTTGCACCTACATTAGATTGATCAACCACATTCTATATCTTACGTTTATAGGACACCAAATTACCTCCTACTAAAACACAATTTTCGGATGTAGAACGTCTATCAAAAGGTGATCTTGCCAATCAACGTCTGTTTATCCAATGATTGCTCATGGCCTCAATCGTCGATCTTCATAGAGTGTTTATTTGTATCCCGTCATGAAAATGGATTAACTCAAATATGATAAGTTAAGAAGTTTCGGATACTTAGGGATCAGATTAGAATCCTTTTAACTCTTGGATTACTAGAAAACAAGGGATTAGTTTCCTTTTTGAATTGATTTATTTCTCCTATAAATTGTGTACTCTTTGGATGAATAACACATGTGGATTTGTTGTCTTGCAAATTTGCATACTATTCAGATGAATAAAACATACTCTACTCCGATATCAAAATTTACAACCTTATTATTTCTAATATCTAGAACTGGTACTGATTCTGTTATGTAATGGTCTATATCTAGTTGAACATATGTCTACAACACTCGTAAGCAACCTAAGGAAACAAAGATATATCAAGATACAGGGGAAATAATCAAGTTAAGACATCCCATACATGATACAACCCTGTCTGATTGTGAACACCCTAACATTCTTGTTTCTAGTAGTTGCTTTCATTTACTTCAATATTAGAAGGCAATAGTAATGACATTGCAAAGTTGATCTTGACAAGAGGAAGTGTGTTTCATTTCAAATTTCAAAATATATTGGATTTTGTGTATGTGATATACTGCTACTCTGCTAGTAGATGAAAGTAAAATTTTACTGTGCAGTCTGAAGAAAGAATAGCTGCTTCTATAATGCTACCAGTAAAGGGGCACTAAGCTTTGAATTTCCTTAGATTTAGAAGACGTTCGCGGAAAAAAATAGACTGTTATCATCTATGTTTTTCGGACTCAGGTATGGTTATCCGATATCGGTGCAAATCTAGATTGATTCTTCATCACATAAACTTTAGTATTCGGGGGTATGGATTCCTGTGGGGATACGAGTGCTGAGATGCAACCGGTAAGTGTAAATTACGACATATATAGTATATATTTCGATTGATTAAAGTTATTGAACTAAATCTAATAAATTTACATATTTATAAGCACCTAATATTTTATGCACACGAGATCTCGCAAAATAGCAAAGCATTGTAATATTTTATATATGACATATAAACTCGAAAATCAAACCAAATATTGAATCAATCTATACTTTTGGATCATAGACATAGTCAAAACACCTACGGTAAGTTGACCAAATCTGGTGTGGATCTCACACCCACATCCATGTCGTGTCAACACAGGTTTGGCAGGGATTTTGAAGAGTCCTAGCCACATAGGTGATCATTGCAGCAGTGACTTTCTGTAGACAAGTGCACATCTAGTTACAAACTGACAGTTCCCAGGCGAGCAAAAGCCCAAGGCTGTCATTCACATTATAATTTTGCTTTATGTCTTCAATGCTGCTTGAGTAGTCTACTGGAGTTTGTTTATTCATACAATAATATTTTATGGCCTTCTGTTGGCACACATAGTTTTACTGAACTATATTGATTCTTGCAAAGGCTTAGAATAAGTAAACTCCAATAATTTAAATGCAATAATCAAGGGATGATACATTGATTCAGAATATTTGTAGTCTTCAGCTAACGAAGTGTACAACTTTCTTGCAGCAGCCCCGCCCATGCTTCCATGTCATCATGGTGTGGATGGCATACAGATCACGGTTCTCTTACGGGTACTTCATTTTTTGAAATCCTCTTTTAGTAAATTTCTTGAATTGTAGGTACATGTAGCAAGATGGTATTACAACTGCGTTACAACTCAATCAGGAAGCTGAACAATGTAAAAAACTTAATTAATGTTTAAAACTTGGTAAATGATTTACAGTCACCAATTCAAATACCATCTAATCAAAAGGTATTCCTCATGGAACTCCAACTGCAAATTTTATCTGCCTGTTATTAGTACTAGTTTGACATTAAGACAATTAGCTGGTCATTAGTAGTGAAAGTTAAGCCTATAACGATTTTAACAAGTTAGTGTCAAGCTGCTTCAGCTCTGAAACATTGGCCTAGAGAACCATGGATAGTGATTGGTATTGTTGATCATGCCGTATTGTCTGATTTTGTTGAGTATTTTTCTGTTTGATTCTGTGTTTTTAGGTATATGGGTAATTACCAATCAGTTGGTGATCTTGAAACTGTAAAAGACAGGTTTGTAGTGATGATAAAACCTCCATTTCTAGTATATATGTTGTCATTTAGTATGTTTGTGGGGTCAATGGAGGGATTTATGTGGAGAATGGAAGATAAGTCCAAGGTAACAGGGGTCTGCTATTTGTAGATCTAGCTCCATATTCTTTCCTAAACAAAAATGTTAATTGAAAAATATATGGTTTCTTTGCCTGCAAGTATATAATCAGATGCAACTTCACCCTTCAATGAGTTTTTGTATTGCCATTTACATCTTCAAACCATTTTGCATGAATATAAAGATCTTTGATGACATTGTAACTTGGGTGGATATTTTTAAAGTTAGTCTCATTTTCTTTTCTGGGATATTTACTTGTTCATTGCCCTATCTCATGCTTTAGCTGATTACTAATTGGTTTCAACTTGTAGGTCTTACTTGTGGCATGTTTACTAGAGATGCTGTAGAGATACATTGCCCTGATAGTGATGCTGGCCTTTACATAAAAACACGAACTGGTCAAATAGTCAAGGTATATTCTTTCTGCTCATTACATGCTAAAGCAAAAGGATAGTATAGAACTATATAGGTCCTTGATAAATTGTTCCTATTTCTTATTCAACTACTCTTTTCATTACGCCTTGTCATTAAAGATTATTGCCTGTATTGCACATTTTAGCTGATCCAGTACAATATAAAATCTTCTTGTGATGATCAATAAGTCATTCTCATCTAGCCATATTTAAAATGATCTAGTTTGTAGAAGAGATGATAAGAATCGAGTTAGGATTCAAGAATTGAATAAATAGCTCTACGTAAATCAACAACAGCATACATAGTAATAAAAATGTGATGTCATTACATGTATCCCGTAGAATTAGTCGAGGTGCGCAAAAGTTGGTATGGACACCATAGTCATCAAAAAAAGAAAACAACATACACAGTGTACACAAATGTTAAACCTACCCTATGTGAGGTAAAAAGGCTATTTTTGATAGTCCCTCGGCTCAAGGAAAACATTCAAAACAGGTTAGAGAAAAATGAAAATACTAAGAAAAGAAAAATATTAGATAACCAAAGCAAAAGAAACAACAATAGTAATAAAAATGAAGAATAAGACTGTAAAAGCAACATAACAGTGTGATCCCGTAAGTGGGGTTTGGGGAGGGTGGGGTGCACGCAGACCTTACCCCTACCTTGTGTGAGGTAGGAGGATGTTTCTGATAGATTCCGGACTTAAGAAAAAGTATTCTCGAAAACATGTTTGACAATTACAAGAGTAAAAGTTATAATGAATGTTTGATAAAAAAGTATTGACAACAAAAATAGTAAAGATAACCCAAGTAAAAGAAACAACATTACAAATACAATTGAAGAACAAAATACTAATAGAAAATAATATTGATGCTAATAATAAGAAGAGGAAGCAGAAAAGGTGCTCTAAGCTAGAACCATGTTCTCCCATAGGAGACAGAAATGACTCGACTTCCTACTAACCCTCTACCCTAATCCTAAACCTTCATGCTTTCCTATCTTTGAGGTCATGTCCTTGGTGAGTTGAAAATGTGTCCCATCATGTCTAATCATCTCTCCCCAATCCTTCCTCAGCCTACTTCTACCTTTCCTTAGACCTATCACTACCAACCTCTCGCACCTCCCCATTAGGGCATTTGTGCTCCTCTTTACATGCCAGAACCATCTCAGCCTCACTTTTCGTATCTTGTCCACTATTGAGGCCACTCCCACCTTGCCCTATGTATTTTCATTCCTAATCTTATCCCTCCTAGTGTGTCTACACATCCATCTAAACATCTTCAAATCTGCTACATTTCATTCTTCTGAATGTGTGAATTTTTTACTAGCCAACGCTCTTCCCCCTGTAACATTGTTGGTCTAATAACTACTCTATAGAACTTATCTTCTAATTCTTGGTGGCATATTCGTATCACACAAGACACTTGATGTGAGCCTCTATTTTATCCACCTTGCTCCAATATTGTGTGTGACATTATCGTCGATCTTTCCATTTCCTTGATTATTGACCCAAGATACTTGAAGCTTCCTCTCGTGGGAATGACCCGTGCATTAACCCCCACTTCCACATCTGCTTCATATGATGCGTCACCAAACTTGTACTTCATGTACTCCGTCTTAGTCCTGCTCAACCTGAAACCTTTTGAGTCTTAGGTCTATTTTCAAACCTCCAGTCTATCATTAAATCTGTCATGTGTTGTCAATCAATAGTATGTCATTTGATAATAATATACAATTATATCTATTATAGGGTCAACTCTCTCTGGTTTAACTCCAGGCAACAGTCACACACCTATGACTCAACCCACTTTCTTTTTCCCTCAATCTAGTTTAACACTTATATTAGCCTAGCATAAGAAATTACAACACCAGGCACATACAAGAATCACTTCCTAATTTTGTATTTAACTCGTGCCACAAAGCACACAAACACTCAGCCTTACAAAATTCATCCACAAGCCAAATCTGGTATGTGACAATAAATAGGTGACAACACCTTGTCACATGCCATACACATGTCTTATCCTATGTAGTTGACATCCCCCTAATGGTAGGCTAATTTGAATTCAAAATACAAGTCTTATTAATCGTGCTGACAATGCCACAAACAACTAGAAACTAAGTAACTGCCCAATTGCCGACGCATGTGCACGGTACATGTAAGCAACCTTCAAATCTGGTGCCAAAAGCCCACCAAACATGCAACTTTGCGCCTTATCCACATGCCTGCGTTGTGTGCAGGTTCTTTCCCACACATCTTTCCATTGGTGCCCAATCTTCTTAGTCGTCTGCCTTGCCTAGCTCATAGTCCACAAACTTGTCTTAGCCACAATCATACCATAATCATAGTCTTGCTTTGCTTTAGCTTGTCCATCCCTTGTCATGCGTTGATGACACCTTGCCTTGCATGCCTTAGCCACTCCACTGCCAAGGTCTTGCCTTAAGTAAATTTGATCTTAACCAAAGTTATTGGGTCAGGGCTAGGTCCATCATGTAAATCCCTAGCCAAACCCGAGCCATCCGAACTATCAACCTGAAGGTCTAATAGTATTTCCCCTTGAATATGTCGTGTCAATTCATCCATCACCACCAACAACATACCTTGAAGAATAGGAGGCTATGTGATTACAAAATACTACTACTAGGTGTCTTCACGGGTCGGTTACTGATCAAAATCAAAACCAAACTAATTTAATCGGTTTTTAAATTATCAAAACCAAATCAAATTTAATATAATATACTTTTATAGGTTTGATTATTATTGGTTTTGGTTTGGTTTGGTTCGACTATTCGTTTATTAACCATACACAAAAAAAATTAAAAAATCATTCTAAAGAGGGAAAAAAGACAACAATTCATTCAAAACGAAAAATAGTTAGAACGACTAACATTACAGAACTTTCGATCACTGAATTTACTGTGAACAAAGCTTAAAAATTCATCATTTTGGCCTAGAAGGAAGAGACAGTGACTTTCTTAGTCCCACAAAAAATTATCATAGACACTCATATACATGAAACCAATAAAATAAATGTTCTCGTCTTGGACCTTTTTGCTTTCATAAATAAATTATAAGTAAATTTTGATGAAAACACATAGTATAAGATATTTAAAATTGTTTATAAATATAATATATTATGCATCTACAATAATATATATATATATATATATATATATATAAAAAAATTATATGTCCAGTTTGGTTATTTCTTAGGTTTTTTTGAACAAAACCAAAACCAAAATCAAATCAAATATTATCGGTTTCTAAAAATCTAAAACCAAATCAAACCCAAATAAAATCGGTTTATTAATCGGTTGGGTTCAGTTTTTCGGTTTGGATCGGTTTTTATCCAAACCGTGAACACCCCTAACTACTACTAATAAGACTGAGGAGATGGGGCTAGCCATTGTACTCTTCCATCTAAAGGGAAACAACACTCAACTATCTACTAACCTTCTACTCTAATTCTCAACCTCCGCATCTTCGTATCTAGGGTCATGTCCTTGATTAGCCGGAGTTGAGCCATATCCTTTGACTAGGAAAGAATCCTTGGCAATCTTGAAGAGAAACTTGCAAGTGACTTGACAACCACTTTTCTAACAATTTTCACACCTATTTGGTCCTTCTTGAGCCGCGCAAGTGAACCCATTTTAAGGGCCGAAAATGTGGTCTAAGTGAGAGTTTCTTGTGGTGCAAGTTCGTCACATTTTAAGTGCCTCTGCTAATACTCTGGGTTGCAGGATTGAGAAATGCTCAATTGTGTATCTTGGCATGCCATTGGGGAACAAACAGAAGGAGCAGGTGATTTGGGAAGGTATCTTTGGAAAAACTGAAAGGAAACTAGCTAACTGGAAGGCTCAGTACCTATCTTTGGGTGGGAGAACTATTTTGATACTCTGTCCTAGATTCCCTGCCTACCTACGTTATGTGTCTCTTTCCTTTGCCTGTTAAGGTGGAAGAAAGATTAGACAAGCTAAGAAGAGACTTCTTATGGTTGGGTAATAAAGAGGGAGCTGTATGCATTTGGTAAAGTGGCAAGTTGCACAGCTGTGCAGAAGTGTTGGAGGTCGTGGCATCAGATATTTGGGGTTACAAAACAAATGCCTATTAACCAAATGGTTATGGAGATTTGGAAATGAGGAGCAAGCTTGTTGGAGGGAAGTGATTGTCAGCAAATATGGTCAGAATGGGCAGTGGTGTTCAAGTCCAGTCAACAGTACCTATGGGATTTCAGTCTGGAGAACAATTAGGAGCTTGTGGAACCAGTTGGTCAGGGACATTACTATCAAATTAGGCACTGGCACCAAAATTAAAGTTCTGGAAAGTTCTATGGATTAGTCAGGAGCTCCTAATGGTTTCCTATCCTGATCTGTTCATTCTTTGTACCAATCTAGAAGCAATGGTTAATGAGGTATGGTCTCTCCATGGATGGAATCTGAGTTTTAGAAGACTCTTGAATGACTGGGAAATTGGGAGAGTAGCTGCTCTGTTGCAGGTTCTAAATGATTTTAGGGGCACGAACATGGAAGTTGACTCAGTAAGATTGATGCATAACAGTGATTGAAAGTTCTCATTAACCAGGCTATACAGAAGGAAAGTGCATGCTTTACCAGGGAAAAATAGTGGCCCTTGGGGGATGATCTGGAAGAATAAAGTTCCAGTTAAGATGTTTTTCATGGCTGGTTGCTAGAAGAGCCTGCCTTACCCATGAAAAGCTCCAAAGGAGAGGCTTCCAGATAGCCTCTTGGTGTTCCCTTTGTAATGGAAAACAAATGAGACAAACAGTCATTTGTTCTTACATTGCAAAGTTCTTACATTGCAAAGTCACTTCCCAGTTGTGGGCATTATTCTTGGACATGACCCAGACTAGATGGACCATGCCAGAACATACTGCTAATCTTTTGAGCTGCTGGATCAGGAGATGGGGGAGTAAAAGTCAGAAGAAGTGGTGGAATATGATCCCCCTGCATATGGTGCACAATTTGGAGAGAAAAAAACATGAGATGTTTTGAGAGTACTACTGAATCAGTTCCGAAAATCAAATGGAACTGTATGAGGACTTCTTTTTTTGGTGTAAAGAGGCGGGTATAGAGGATGCTGGACAGATTTTAGATTTTATAAGATCCTTATAGGTTTTTGTGTTGCAAGTTTTTGTTTTAGCTTTGAGCCAACTGTAAATCTCCTTTGATGGTAGCCATCATCTCCTTAATGCTGAAGAATACAACATTACCTTCATTTAAAGAAACAACTAGGGACAAGTCTGAAGGTTTTTTTGAGTCATATTTTCCTCACCAAATTTTTTTTTTTCATTCAAACCCTTTTTTTCTTTCTCTCTACCTCACGACCATCCTTTCCTTTTCTTATCTCATGGCCATATCTCTTTTCTTTTCTATCAAACACACTTTTTCCTCTCACTTGACATGCCATTCTCTTCACCCAACATACACTCCTGTACTAATTAATTTGTAGCCAAACTCT
Organism: Solanum piurae; assembly: GCA_029582685.1. Classification (NCBI taxonomy): domain Eukaryota; kingdom Viridiplantae; phylum Streptophyta; class Magnoliopsida; order Solanales; family Solanaceae; genus Solanum; species Solanum piurae. The sequence goes on along the minus strand of JAJOOO010014352.1, from coordinate 5,370 downwards.
TTGTCAATTCTCATGGCACGTATTAACATTACCTTGGTCCTGAATCCATTCTTCAAATTGTACATTCGACCTTCCAAACAGTTAAAGCATTCCCCATCCTTAGTTTTTAATTCGGCTTCTACAAAAGCCCTTGTTTCCTCTTTACTACCTACCTATACAAGACATATTTAAAACATATAGGTGTACATCTCTCAAAAAAATAAATTTCAGTTTTTTTGCCTCTAATGATGTCACTCTTGCCTTCATCCTCTCAAAGTTATTACTTTTGGTGGTTCCTTTTTGGATTTATCGTTAAACCTTACATGTCACAAACCCCAGAAGGAAGATGTGGAAAATAAAGAATTTACCAAGTCCTAGGATGAATTGGATTGGTGAAAACAAGAATCAACTCCAGAAAAGAAAAAGAATTTTGAAGAAACTCTACCTACAAGAATTTGTAATAGTTGCTTTAACCTTCAAACTCTTGACTTTACCCCTCTTCTTGGTTTCCATTTTGATCTTGGACAAGAATCTCAACTGGTAGCTTATTTTTTAAGCTACTGAATTATTTTTGACAGTTAGCTTAACTTTTTAAGCAACAATTTTTTTAATAAATGCTCAAGATAATCAAGAACAAAATGTTGACTGACCCGCGTTGATATAAGTATTGAATAAATAAAAAAAAGAATATGTAAAATCTAAAAACAATGTTTAAAGTACAAGAAATAAAGATAAATAAGAAATTTTAGAATTAATTCAAGAACTTCAAGAATGATGCTAAGAACGTGACCTGGGAGTTTCTTGGGTTGCAAGTTTGGCACATTTTAGACTACTGAATTAGTCCTAGTGTGGCCTGATTTTGACCTCCTTCAAAGGTTGATTCTTTACCCCCCCAATCTACCTCATGTTGGACTTAAATTTTAGACCTCAAAATAGTTATCGCACTTTGGCAAAAGATCCTCCTTGGCTTGAACTCTTCCTTTAAAATTGGACTCTCTTTTTTTTCCAGTTGAAGCCCAATTAGCTTGTTTTGAAGTTTCTTTATTTGACTTCTTGAAATTGGCCTTCTAAGAGATTCCAAAGCTTCATTCTTGTCCTTGAATAAAGTTGATATTCCTAGGATGCTATCAAGAATTCACCTAATTGTGTCGTTAGAGGCTATTGTTGTGTGCCCTGTTTGTTTTGGGTTTATATTTAACTTATGATGGCATTTGAATATTTTCCGTTAACTGTGTTTCCCTGGTCCATCTTTTCTTCCCTCCACGTGTGTTGGAGTTTATTTATTTATGATTTTGTGAACTAGGCATAAAGTTAGTGTATAACTTAATGGTAATTAGGATGTAGAGTAAATACTCATGAGGAAGTTGAGGGCATAGTTACTTCTTCTATATTTTCTTTTTCTATGATCATCAAATGATGGAGAAGGCAGTTTCACTAACCTGAGACATGTAGGGGAAACACATGTAGAAGTATAAGTTGAACATCCATCGAAGAAATATAATGGATGCTTAAGATGCTATCTTAGTGTTTCTCTTTTGTCATTGAAGAGACAATGGCATAATATGATTCTCATGAATATTACTTCCTCCATTTCAATTTGTCTGTCCTACTTCCCTTTTTAGTCTGTTTAAAAATGAATGTCTCTTTATTTTTTTGGCAACTCTTTAATTTCAACTTTACACATGGCATGCTTAAGCCCACAATATTAAAGGACATTTTGGTACATTCTACATATCTCTAATTTAAGACCACTAGATTCTTAAGTCTTCTTTACTTAGCTCTGTGCCAAGTCAAAACTAATCAAACAAATTGAAATGGAGGGGGTATTTTTTTCATAACGGTGGCGTTTGGGTTAGCTTGTGCGCGCACAAATAATTCCACCAGTACACGTCTGGGTAAGTGGTAACTTTCCCACCATATTTTAGGAAATGTGAATAAATCATCCAGCTTCTTTAAATCTGAACTTTGTTTTTTCATTGCTTCATCTACTTCATTAACCCCTAAGTCACATTTTGGGTGTGATTCTCGTGATTATACCATGCACAGTATGGGCACCTGTTATGATTTACCAAGAAGAAATTGGAGCTACTACCCATCTCCTCTTGATAAACACTTCAAGTTGCATTGCAAGAATGAGTACATTTGTCAATTGATGTACTTAGAAAAATTGAATGACCATCTAATATCATTTAAACATGTAAAAGATCTGTTTCATGTTGCATTTTGTCAACACTTTCATTTTTTATTTTTTTTTATTTTGGCATGTGGAATTATATTGCAAGTATGCTAAATTTCTTGTCTGTCATGTACATTCTTGACTTCAGAGCTTTCGTCTCATTTTGAGTTTGCCGTGATTATTCATATATTAAAGGTGTATGAGGAGTTTGCCATGTTGTTTCTTATACTGAAGGTGTGTAATCTATCTTCACGTACTATTTCCTACTTTAGGTGGAGTATGGGGTGGATGAAATAGCATACCAAATAGGTGAAACAACTGAGATCCTCTCAAGTGGTCGACTTTGTGCGACACCACACTGTGTTCGGGTAATTTTTTAAATTTTTTTTTTCCTATTGAGCTGTTTGTTATTCTAGCTACATATGTGCTTTTATGAAAATTTAATTGCTGGGTTTTTGAGAGATGCTACTGATATAGAGAATCCATGTTTTTGCACACTTTCTATTTCATTAAACTACTACAGTTGTTGTATTTCACTTGAAGCATGTGGTACGGCCGCCTTCATTTAATGGCTAATACCATAAGGATAAAGATGATAAGTAAAATTTCCCATGGAAGATCAGGGTCCTGACAATGCTAAATGTTAATTTCCAGTAGGAATCATCGGTCCTGTTACCATTCTGTCTTGGAATTGAAAAGCGTCTGTAACCCCCAATCTATAACCTTTCTACCTACCTCATGTAACCAAGTACTTTTGTTGGGAAGCTATGCATTAAGTGGTTTACAACTGTAGAATGCTTGTTAGTTTCTCTTTGAGTGTAACTATTGAATAATAGGCAAATGAGTTGGTTTCTAGTCAGTGAAAAATTTACTATAAAAGAAAACAGATATTACGAGTGCCATTCTTTAGGAATCAACAAATATTAAATAGGAAAGATGAACTTGGAGCACAGAATTCTGGCATTGGGCCTCGGTGGACACCAGAAACATGATAAGATGACCCAGGCAGTTAACGGTTATGAGATCCAGAATGAGAGCAATTGACCAGTCAAATTGCAGATAATGTGAAATCTGGCCAATTGCTCAAGACATGATAGAAGGCTCAAAAAACTTGTAAGCCAATCATTTTTCTACCAAAAAGCTTCTATCTTGCTGCTTTCTTTCTATAATATTCATTTGGCTTAGACATGGAAGCCTGTCACTCAAATTAGGCCAGTCAAGTGCTTGTGCTTTCTGTATGTATTAATATTTGGGTGGACAAAGTAATTCATCTTTTCCATTTCTTGAAAAATTAGAGGTTTTCTTTTCAAGTTCTTGAAATGTTTGGTGTTGTAACTTCTATCTGTTCATTACCTTTTAACAGGCACCAAGGGGTGATGCTGCATCTGGTGTCGATCGCACAACATTTGCATTATTCATGCAACCTGATTGGTATGGAACTTTCTATTAAAAATGGCTGACCCTGTGTCTTGGTTCATGCTCATAGTTTTCCATGGTTCCCTCTATCTCCTGCCACTTGCACATAAAACTAATGAAGTCCAAAGGACGTTCCTAGTTTATTTCTCCTGGGGTAGAATATTTTTACACTAGTCCCCCCTGGCATTAGACCATAGAATGAAAAATGGAGAAGAGACGGTTGTCCACCTAAATTTCAATTTTGAGAAGTGCCACTGGAGAAAGAGAAATAGTTTAAATAGAAAAGAAGATTTAATAGGCACTTTTGAGAAATCTGATTACTGAAAGTCTTTCAACCGTTCTTCTTCTCTAGGGCATGTTTGAAAAATATTTTTCTTTTAGAGTTCTCGGAAATTCTATTTTCTAGTATGGAGTATGGGGGATAAATTTTCCTTAAACTCACTTTTCTCATGGTTTATGTAAATGACATAGTAAGGAGTTTGTCTTGGACAAGGCCCTTTCTCTCTAATACTTGAAGTTTGAAATACTCTTGATCAAAAATCTGACCCGAGTGAAGAATTTGTTAGCCCAAAAATTTGAGATGAAAGATCTAGGGAAGTTAATTTATTTTGGGGGATTGAGGTTGCTAGATCAAAAGATGAATCTTTATTTCTCGAAGGAAGTATATTCAAGATCTCCTGAAAGAAAGTGGTATGACAGGTTGCAAGCTAGCAGAATTGCCTGTTGAAAGCAATTAGAAGTTACAAATGGGGGTTGAAGGGTCAGTTCATTATAAGAGATATCAAAGGTTGTTTGGAAGACTCATTTATCTCTCTAACACTAGACCAAGCATAGCCTATTCAGTGAACTTAGTGAGTCGATCATGCATGATCCCCGAGATCCTCTATTGCAAGCTGTCGTTCAGTTTTTGCGGTAGTTGAAGTCACTAGATAAAAGTTTGCTTTTCTCTAAACATGGTCACCTCCAGATAGAAGGTTTTACAGATGCAGGTTAGAATGGATCCATAGATGATAGAAGATCTTACATCCGATTACTGTACAATCATAGGAGGGAACCTTATTACTCAGATAAGTTAGAAGCACAATTTAGTTGCACTATCAAGTGTGAAAGCAGAATATAGAGCTATGACCAGGGGCAGGGTGTTTGTGAGCTTCTTTGGCTACAAAAGTATTTGTTGAAGTTTGCTTTTAGTTACTGCAGTAGTTTTTACCAAAATAAGTGACTAGGTTAAGATAAATTTGAAATTTGAATTTTAGTTAGGTTGTTTTAGTTGTTGAGATATTTTAAGATTTTTGAATTTTAAATTATGCAGATTATGTGTTTTATGTTGGCTATTTAAAGCCCCTTAATGCTTAATAAAATTATTGAAAGCTATTGAAAGTCATTTCAATCCATTGAGAGACATTTTCAATCTTTTTGTACTGCCCCATTTTTAAAAAACACCAACAGTGGTATCAGAGCTTCATTGATCTTAAGGGATTCGTGAAATCTTCCAAAGAACTACCATACATTTTTAACCCGTAAGGGCTACCTTTTTTAACCCGTCAGGACTATCCATTTTAACCCATCAGGGCTACCTTTTAAAACCCGTGCTTTTTTCAATGCATAGGCTTTTCTAAACTATTTTTAACCAAAATAATGGCAAGCAACAGTGTCACGCCCCGAGACTACCCCCGAGACGCGGACATGGGACCTAGGACCACAAGTGATCCCAAGCTAACCCTGTTGGCATGATCATGAGCATACTAAAGATAATAAACTGATGCGGAAGCTAAATCATAAATAAAATGAAAAGATGG
>JAJOOO010014351.1:0-34333 GCA_029582685.1 Solanum piurae | reverse complement strand
TATATATACAATTTTCTCTCGCTTTATACAAACACAAACGCACTTTATACACTTGCGTTTGTATAAAAAATGAGAGAGGCGAGGGAGAGAATGAGAGTGGCGAGCGAGATTCACCAGGAGAGAGGTGAAATAACAACAGTTTGCTATGGGGTACAATTAAATCAAACTATATTTATAGCATTTAATTTGAATTAATAGTTTGCTATTATACAATTTTCCCTTAAAAGTAAGATAGTTTCTTTGTATTGTTATGTGCAAGTATTGTAAACAATTTTACTAAGTATTCATAATGTATACATTTATATGATTTTCATCTTTCTATAAAGTATATGACAAATATAAGCAATTGATTGCCAAATTTACAGTGGTTTTCAGTTGTTTAAAGATGTCCCCATTTGTTCATGTCACAATTCTATTTTCTCTTTCGTAACGAGTATACAAATATAATTGTTTACAAGAATAATATATGCTTATATAAAAATCCCACACTACCTCTTTCTTTTTATAGTTATGAAGACCAATTAAAAGTAGATTTTATGGAGCTAAAGGAAAATCAAGAAGGCTAGCTTTCCATTATTTTCATTAATTGTTGCAATATTTTATTTGTCTTTGGAAGAAAAAAACTTAACAACCACATTTAGTATAACTCAGATAAGTGAAATTTGAATTTTGTTTTACCTAGCATATAATTGAGAAAATTTGGAAAAAGGACAAAAACTATTAAGAAGAAGCATTTATGCTCGTTTGATATGCGGGATACTATGTAATATCTTAAGATTAAATTTGTGATAAAAAAAATTACATTGCATTTGGTTGATCACATAAATTTATATCCTCAATCAAGCACAATATAATTAACAAGAGTGTTTTTCCCTCCTAACGTATGTGCTTAGTGTAATTAATACTAATTTTATATAAAATATATACTTTTATATTTCTATAATGTATACAATTTATATGTAATAATTTAGCCTAAAACGTATAAATAGAATCTAATAAAATGTTCTATCCTAACTAACTATACCTATCCCTCTCTTATTTGTTGTGGCTTTAACAAACTATAAAGCTCTTTCTACAAGAAAAGAAATATGTACAAATCTGGATAAAACAAAAGAGAAAAATATTATAGGATAAATTTGAAGTGGGCAATATTTCATTTTAAAAAGAATTTAGATTGTTTGTATATTATTTTGTGGAAACCACAAATGGAGGGGGACTAAACCTTACCCCTGATATACATACGCAGATTGAAAGCAATCAAGGCAAAAAGAGAATGTGTAACAGAATTTGTTTCACATTCCTTAAAACTATTTAGAACTATACAAATAGACTCTTCAAATTAAGTCTGCAAACTTATAATTAATATAATTAGCAGTTTTACATAAAAAAAAATTAGTGAATTCGTTTTAATTTTGGCCGATTTCATTATTTAATTCAATTGGCTATAGTTTAAATTCATTTTTGGCTACAATAGCAATGCAACTGCAATTGATCATTTCCTAAAACTCAAATCTAGTCCGCTTTGGACCAAAACGGACCTTTAATTTCAGATTTTTTGGCCCAACACTTGAGCCCATTCCTTTGTGCCTTCAGCCCAAAAACACGTGTCCATGAAGAAAGTGAGCAACTTTCACATATAGCAAACACAAAATTCATATTTGTATGTTATAGCAAAGTTTGTATAATTGCGCTCCATAGCAAACATAATTATGTATATTTCGCTATACATATACAAAAGAAAGCAGCTGTATAATTTGTTTTGGTATACATATACAAAAGATCAATTGTATAATTTGTGTTTGTATAAAGCGAGAAAGACAAAAGAAAACTGGACAGGGGAAGATCATATTTGTATAATCATAAGTGTATATGACGAAAATATATGTATTTGTATTTGTTTATACAATTTTCTCTCGCTTTATACAAACACAAACACATTTTATACATTTGCGTTTTTGTATAAAGTGAGAGAGGCGAGATCTGGGAGAGAGGAGAGAGGGGAACAAAAATATATGTATATATAATTTTCTCTCGCTTTATACAAACACAAACACATTTTATACATTTGCATTTTTGTATAAAGTGAGAGAGGCGAGTGAGCGAGCGAGATATGGAGAGTGGCGAGCGAGATCTGGGAGAGTGACGAGCGAGATCTGGGAGAGAGGAGAGAGGGGAACAAAAATATATGCATTTGTATTTGTATATACAATTTTCTCTCGCTTTATACAAACACAAACGCATTTTATACATTTGCGTTTTTGTATAAAGTGAGAGAGGCGAGTGAGGGAGCGAGAACTGGGAGAGTGGCGAGCGAGATATGGGAGAGTGACGAGCGAGATCTGGGAGAGTGACGAGCTAGATCTGGGAGAGAGGAGAGAGGGGAACAAAAATATATGTATATATACAATTTTATCTCGCTTTATACAAACACAAACGCACTTTATACATTTGCGTTTGTATAAAAAATGAGAGAGGTGAGGGAGAGAACGAGAGTGGTGAGCGAGATTCACCAGGAGAGAGGTGAAATAACAACAGTTTGCTATGGGGTACAATTAAATCAAACTATATTTATAGCATTTAATTTGAATTAATAATTTGCTATTATATACAATTTTCCCAAGAAAGTATAGGACAAATATAAGCAATTGAAATGTTGAATTTACAGTGCAAGTTACAATAGCCGGTGTTGCGTACGGCCCCAATAACATTAACTTTTATAACAATTACATCAAACCAACTTGGAACTTTTATCATTCTTTAACACTTTTTTTTTTCTTCATAACAAGTCATTTTCACCATTAAATTAAAAACACTGGTTTTACAAGTAAGCTTATGCTCGAACGTAACTCCAACCCATATATATGCTCCTTAATAACAAACAGATTTGAACCATAATTGTTTCAAAAGAACATTTCAAAAGCCCCATATTATTAATTCTTCCTTTTTCTTCTCTGCATATATTCTTCTCATTTCGTATTTTGTAAACAATTAAATATTCCATTTGATTTTGCATTGATCACATTAAGTCTTCCTCAAGAACATGTCTTGTTAGCTGATGCAACATCGACATTGTTTACATTCGCCTTCACAAGTTGAGCACAATTTTCCAATATAATACACTTTCAGGTATATCATCACCAAATGTATGTTTGTTACCATTATATTACTGCAATTTATTTAAACTATGATAATATTTCACTGCAGATTAAACTATTGACAATGTCGTTCTCACAACCAGAAGAATCAAATCATAACAACAAGTACATAGTTAACCACCTAGTCCAAGCTATGATAGCAGTAATCGTTATGGGTGTTGTTTTACTTTTTATATTTCTACTTGTTAAAATAGGGAAGAAATGGGTAATTAAAAGACGTGGACAAGCAACTCTTCGCTTGTTTCCACGTCTGCCCTATTCTGATATACAAAACATAGAGTTAGGTGATCGTGACACTACATGTCGGATATGTCTATCCAACTTTATATCAACGGAGAATATTTATATTCTTCCATGCACTCACTTGTACCACAGTGAGTGCATTTCAACTTGGATGTGCCGCCAAATTACGTGCCCAACCTGTCGTCGCAATTATGGCAATATCTATACATCGAGGATCGGCTGTTTAGTTTAGTTTTATTATTCTACCTACTATTACTATGTAATAAATGTTCTTCGTACTACGTAATTTTCTTTTTTATTAAAAAAAACGTACTATGTAATAATTATGCTATAAGTAATAAAAAGTTCGACCGCCAACTTCAGTTATCCATTTTATCAACAATTTTAAGGTATCATTTTTGTGAATTGTGGGTCCATTAATTTTGTAATTTGACACATTTATTAATTTGTAAAAAGTCATGTATTAAAAAAATGTGGGCCTCACTAGAATTGATCATTTTTATCTGAAATGGTAAGATTCTTTCTAAGTATAACTCTTATTCACATTTCTTACATAGTAAATAAAATAAATGTTGCTCTATTAATATAAAAATATTTTACGGTCTTTGATTATATTTTTTACTCACTTTGTTCATTTTTATTCGGCCATTTTAAATTTTATATGTCTTTTAATTTTTAATTAATATAAATATTTTATCATAATTTTCATATTAATTAATATAAAATTTATGTTTTGAGAAATAATTTGAAACATGGGCGGATCTTTTCATAGTTATAGAGGTGTCACGGCATCCAGTGATCTCGATCGAAATTCTGTTTAGATATATATATATGTGTACATGATATTATATAAATAATAAACTTGCCACTCCCTACACAAATGGGGCGTCAATTTGTGTTCCTTGAATGCGCGAGTTTGATTCCCACGGCTTCCGCTGCAATTAGAAATTGCGTTATTTATTAAGCCGTGGCCACTACACCACATTTATATGATTTACTATATTATATAACGTAGTTAACATGTTGTGAAGCATTAATTTTTATTTTGTTGACTTTTTTTTCCTTTTTCTAATTTAAGCATAAAATAGTTTTTCATCTCATTTTATGCAACACTTTTTTTTAGACTATCACAATTTCACAAAACAATGCTACTTTTCTATGTTAGAAACTATTACTAGTGAATTAGTTTGCACTTTGCGATTATAAAAATCTTATTAAGTTTTCTTAATATTTCCTTAATTCTCGAATATCAAGACTATTAAAACTTTTTTTAGTCTTGAATTTTTGAACACATTATTTCTTAAGCTTTAAGCTATGCATAATATTTGTATTGATGCATAATATTATGATATAATATTTCCTCTTTTAACAAAAAAAAAGAGGCTATGCATTATTGTAATTTATTTTCTTTTTCTTTTCTTTATTTTTAGAATTTTTGATCATCTAGAAATACTTGAATTATATATTATAATAATCTATATAAATGAAGCAGTAATTTATATTTTCTTTTTAAAGCTGAATTTTGAAAGAAAGAGATAGAACTTCAAAATAATGAGATGTAATGTTTTAATAATGAGATGCATACAAATTTAAAACTTAATTTTACTTCATTAATTAAATAAACAAACACATAGATATGTGTATCTATAGGATCATTGAACATCATAAATTTTCTATTTCTTGAGAAGATGACTTTTTACATCTTTGATCATACAAAAGAAATAATTCAAGAAAGTAAAAGATTTTGGGATATTTTTAATTTTCTTCTCATATACAAGTGCAATTATAAGCCAATATTCAGAGAATATAATAATAGCGAAGGAATTATATAACTTTAAAAGATTTTCTCCAACGACTATGATTCCATTTGATAGTCATCTATTTTCAATTTGCAAAACAACACAAACATATATCACACGTAGAAAATATAATATTATATAAATATTTTTTTTAAAAAAAAAAAAAGAATTCAATGAGATTAGTCACCAGACAAAAACACAAACATATATCACAAGTAATTATATAATATTATATAAATATTTTTTTAAAAAAAAGAAAATAAAAATAAAAAATTTCAAAGGGATTAACCTGACACCAAAGGAATTTATCATATGATGGATTGAAGTGAATTTTGGGTGATATATAGGTAAAGATAAAAAAGGTTACATTTAAGAACATTCATTTCTTTAGAAAATGTTTCTTCTTCTGATTAGTTGGTTAGAGGCTTTTGGAGTTTTCATCATGATTAAAGAAATGCATTTTAGTGAGTGAATTATTTAATTGTTAATTGTCTTTTGGATTTTCTTGACCCATAAATACATACAGTTACAATTGAAACGTATATGATTAAAGAAAAAATCTTTTTGGCCAGAAAATTTGGTCAGAATTTGATCAGAATGATATTTTATTTATGTTATTTTACCATTTTAAACATTTTTTTCTTTTTAACTTTAATACCTTTTAACTAAAAAATGAAAAAAAAATCAATTTATTTTAAAATTAAAAAAATATTATAGTTTTTAAAATTTTCTGGTCAAATTCTGGCCAATTTTTTTGATCATTTAGCATTTCCCAATGATTAAATTTGTGCAGCTACACTTTTAAAGGTGATATAGTACGTGGACTTATTTAATTATTTTCTTAGTGAGTAAATTATTTAATTGTTTGTTTTCTTAGTGAGTAAATTATTTAATTGTTTGTTTTCTTAGTGAGTAAATTATTGTATTTATATGTAAAATATGCCTAAAAATGAGAGAGAAAAAATATGAATGGAGGTCATAGAAAGGTGTCACATCACCTTTTCTATGTTACTTGTCACGACTCAGACCGTCGTGATTGACATCTATACTAACCCTCGGTGGGTGAACCATTTATACTAATTAGTTAACCAAAGAACTACACAACTTAATCGAACTAAGACATTTAAAGTTACGGAAGCAGGTTTAAATGCTAAGAAAAACAAATAGGGAGTTCCCATAAACTCCAAACAAAAGTCTAACAACCAAACAAATGCGGAATAATACCTAGAACCTGAAAGTCAATGTACCAAAACATCTAAAGTTCAACCATAAATTGAAACAAGAAGGGGGTACAACCCCAAACTAAACATAAGAAATCTAAAGAACTAGTCTAAGTTCGAAGAGTGGACATAAACAGAAAGAGAACTCATGTCAGTCCGGAAGAACTGACTCACCCTTGAATTCGAACGATCATTGATCTTCTAAACGAGGTATGTCAATAGCCGCTTGAAGATGTCCTGTACTCAACAAAGAAAGAGCAAGTGCAGTATCAGTACACAACTCCAGTGTACTGGTAGGATCACGCGGCTATCCCACTAAGTGCAACATATATAAGCCATCACAACATATTAATAACATGCATACACCTAACATATACAATATCAATATTATTTACGAACAACGAACAATTTCACATTTCTCAAGATATATAGTTATATCAAATCAATGGTCCTCTTATGGAACCCACACCTAAACTGTTAGCGTAACGGTACGTAGTACTAGATCCAATATTTTTGTCGGAGCGTGGCAATCAATCTCATGTTTATGTCGGAACATGGAAACCGATCCTAGTTAGTGTGTTGGAATGCAACACCCGATCCATTTAACTAACAAGTCATAATCACAATCACAAGTATATTCTCAAATCATAAAATTAATTCATGATTCATGCATTCATCATTCATCTATCCTCATTTACAACTAGTGTGATCAATAATGCAACATTCGCATACATACACATATTGTAATGAAGCAAGAACAAACATACATCACACGACATGAAATCACAATCATCACCTACCTCGAAACAAACTTGAATCCCCTAAGAAACTTGATTCTTCCTTTTCCGGATTCGTTCTGCTTGTTCTTAGTCTACAAACAATCACAATGATGCGAGGATTAATAAACAACACCTATCTACCCGGATTATAACAATAATTTTAATCCTAGGTCAAACCCTTGATCCCCCATACCCAGATTAGGGTTTTTTCCACCATAATTTCCAGATCAAAACCCTACCTCATCAATAATTACCCACAAAATTAATTTCTCGGATCGAAAAACGGATTCAGGGAGTGAAAACCTTACCTTTAGCCTCAAGAATGGTGGAAAACTGTCAAGAAAACACATGGGGTCGTTCCTTAGCTCTCAAAGTTGAAAAGGTCAAAATAAAACATTTTAGGGGTTTATTTCCAACTTAAATCGCGACTGTCCCGTTAGGGCGGCCCCTCCTGGCGGGAATAATTCCGCATTAGCGGCTTGCACGGAAATAGAGAGCAAATTTAAGAATTTCGATACCCTCATTTCACAACACACCTTCAACCAATGACACTCAGAAACTACCCGTTCACGCCAAGATCAGTTTCGGGAGTTCTACTCACCCGAATTCAATTTCATAAAATCGTACGGGTTCCTTAACGTCTTAGCTATCTACTCATGTGATCAGAATCATAATTAAATCACCCAATTGTTACCAGATTTCCCTAGACCTTTCTGACTCCGATTTCGTCCAAATCTGGACTAGGTTGGAAAATTCCAAGTTACTACGAAAAAGTTTCCGACCCAAAATTTTTCTCCATTGGCTTTTCTATAATGACGGGAATCGGTCGTTAAATTTCTCCTTTTATATATATATATTGTAGTTTGTAATTCTTCGTTTGCCCTTAATGAGATAATGTATAGTCACACAAATAATTAAGCTTTGTTTTAAACTTTCTCCTCCAAAATTATCTTCTCTTTTTTGTCAAAATTTTGAAAACACGACGCCGAGTTTTTCTTACCCTTTGTTCTATTATCTAAATCATTTCAATGTATATGAAAAAGGAAATAGTTTAGACTATGATAATTTAAATTTTATGGAGAATGTAAATATACAAAATAAAATACATGTTTGCATTAAAGAACGATACTGAATTCTCATATGATTTCTTTGCTCTTTTTAAATTCTTATTATTGTGAGTCAAATTTTTAACATCAGATTTTGCTTCTGTTACTAAAATTATGTATTCGAAAAAAAATTAGCCACTTTTTATTAAGCATGTTAGATAGAGCGTGAAGTATTAATAAATATAAATAATTATGTCATCATTAAGTGTATTTAGAATATGAAAATTCACCGAGTACAATTATATATAGAGGATATTGTTGGAATTTTTCTTCTTTGCGCCAAGTTGTCATTTTTTTTATTCATTTGTCTTTATAAACTCACAATACGAATAATTGAATCGAAGTCTGAAGTTCATATTTACAAGGTAAGAAATATGTTAAATATTTATTAGATTTAATGAAAACGTTTATTTAAAAAGAGATATGACACCCATAACCTTTAAATTCTGAATCCGCCTCTGATTTGAAATAAAGTAATTAATGTTGAAGGTTAAATATTAAGAATAAAAAATAACTTTTGATATGCTAAAAAAAAAAAAAAAAAAAAATTATTTTTTTAATATAATAAACAAATAAAAGTGAGCAGTGAGAATATTTGATAAATTTCTTTCAATGGACAAAATAAATTTAGTTATAACAATTGCATGTTCATCTTGTTGACAAAGAAAGGATAAAAAAAATCTCTACACGACTATAAAAATTATGATCTACTTTTAAAAAAACATTTTTTTTCTTTATTGAAAATTGGACGGTAAAAATTTAAAATTTTATTTGAAGTTATGTTTCAAATTTGACAATCACTTTATAATTTGTTTTCTAACTCACTTTTAAAACAATAACAGTATAGTACATTCAATTACGGCTATTAATTCAAATATTATATAACATATAATCAATTATTATGATTAGTTTTATTGGACCCGTGCGATCAATACATGAGATACGAGCAAAATATATTATAACAATCTTTATTGATTTTTAAATTATATATAATATATAACCAAAAAAAAACTTATTGGGCCCGGGCTACGTCCGGATTTTCTTTTATTAGCCACCTACAATTCAAAAGGACTAGCTTTCAATTATTTTCGTTAATTGTTGCAATATTTTATTTGTCTTCGGAAGGAAAAAACTTCACCACATTTAGTATAACTCAGATAAGTGAAATTTGAGTTTTATTTTACGTATGTAGTTAGAAAAAAACGAAATTGATTTTTTCCGGAAAAAAAGTTTAAAATATTTCTCAATTTTAATTTATTAGTTGACCTAGCTTTTATTATTAACATTCAAATTAAAGGCAATATAACATTCAAATTAAAGGTAATACAACATTCAAATTAAAGGTATATATAGAACAAATAGTGACAATTTTCTTAAACATTTTTCATAATTTGAAAGATTTTCTTTCCTATTAAACATGTGTACTTTCACCCGGTCCCCCATAAAGAATAAAATACTTATGTTTTGCACCATATGAAAGTTGTATAAATTCAACCTTGTATGGATTATCGGTATGTGTGATTGTTTTATCTATTTGAATTATTTTTCCTTTCTCGTTGACAATTATAAGGTCAGTACAATAAGCATCATAGGTAGTGTCTTCAATAGGAAAATAACTTGAGCCCATCGGAGGTTCTGGTACACCTGGTGGACTATATACAACTCCTCCCCAATCAACATTCGTAGCAAAACTTTTCAAGTCAGTGAAGAGACTTTGTGGCCAGAAACCTACTCGCGTAAAATCTCGTGACACTAAAATCCACCAATTTCCGGCTGAGTCCTTTTTTCAAAAAAAAAAAATACTAATAATTAGTTGTCAATAAAAATATTTATGTTATCTCCTAACTATAATTCCTATATTTGTATAAAATATTCAAAGACTCTAAATAAGAAAAATAAAAACAATATAAAATGTACCCGATTAATGTATACTTTTGCACCCCAATGTTTCCCTCCACGTTGTGAAATAGTATCCATGAATGAACTATCAAGAGGTATGTCATAGTTTACTTGTACAAAGCCGGGACATAGTGTATTGAAGCAATGAATTTTACCAGCCTAAAAAAATAGATATATCTCATACACGAATTCTTAAAAATCAAAGTAAATAGTTAAACTAAAGGTGTGTTTTGTACGAAGGAAAATATTTTTCTAGGAAAACATTTTTTTTCCTAGAAAATGTTTTCTTGGAAAAAATAAGTGGATTTCTAAGTTATTTTCTCATGTAGGTTGGTGAGTAGAAAATGTTTTTTAATGTTTGATTGGTAAAATGAAACACATTTTTCAGAAAATATATTTTACTTTTGGCTTAAGACTAAAAAATACTCTTTAGAAAAATTATTTTTGACCTTAAAATTAACCCGAATAATCGATCTAGGACCCGGCTCTGACACTCGAACTAGAACAGGATCCCGACGACCGTTCTAAATTCCGACCCTGAGATCTGACCCATGCCCCAATCCATAAATATTTTTCGAATTTTTTTTTCAAAAAAATAAGGTGGCGGAGGGGGGGGGGGTTGAGTGTAGGGATGTCGTAAAAAAACAAAATTTAAAATTTTGAAATGTATTTCACAAAAAAAAAATTTAAAAAATGATCGAGAAATTTTAAGAATTTCAAAATATTTTTCAATAAAAATTATTTTTAAAAAAAATTGACCAGGGGAAGGGGCGGGTGGTAGGGGTTGGGTGACGTAAAAAATTAAAATTATAAAATCAAAAATATTTTTCAAAAAACAATTTTAAAAAAAAAAATTGACGCGGGTTGGGGTTGGCGGGAGGGGTAGAGGGCAAATAAAAGGAAATTGTTTAAAATTTGAAATATTTTTCAAATATTTTTTTAAAAAAAAATTGATTGGAGTGGCCTGAGTAGGGGTTTAGGGATTAGGGGTGGGGAATTCCAAAAAAAAAAAATTTAAAAAAAATTAAAATATTTTTCAAGTATAATTTTTTTAAAAAGAAAATTTGATGGGGTGTGTGTGGATGGGGGGGAGGTCTTAGGGTATGAGATGGGGTAAAAATGAAATTTTGAAATTTTAAAAAAAAATTCCAAATCGATTTTTTTTGGGGGTAGGGGGATAGGGGGTAGGTGTGGTAGGGGTTGGGTTAGGTAAAAAAATATTTAAATTTGAAATATTTTTCAAAAAATATTTTTTTGTTTGTTTGTTTGGTAGATGGGGGCTGGTTTGGGGGTAGGGGGTTGGGGACAAGGGTAAAAAATTATTTGAAATTAAAAAAATAAGAAAAATTTAATTTATTTTTTTTGGATGTGGATGGTTGGGTACGGAGTATGGGGTAGGGTAAGAAAAAAATATTATAATTTTAGGATGAAGTAGACTTTTTGAAAATGATTTCCTTTATTTTTTAAGGGAAGTCATTTTTCTTAAATTTGAGGAAATTAAGTTGATTTTGAAAACATTTTCCAAAATATTTAAGCCAACTAAATATGAGAAAATTAGAGAAAATGTTTTTCCTTCACACCAAACACACCCTAAAAGATGTACTAGTTTAATGAACTCAAAAGGGAAATCACCATGGTACAAAAGATAGTTACCTGGAAATGTATAAAAAACCTGGTTTTAGTATCCCCGTATAACGTTGGGTCCACCTAAAGCACGAAACGGAGATATTATATTATAGTTATTAAATATTGAGCATTTACTAACAATTTTTCTAATATACATCTTAAAAGCACAATATTCAATGGTTAACACACATCCTTCTTCCACAAAATGATAGAATAATGGAATAAAAAAATTGATATAAACTTACTCTCCAACCAACTTGTAAGATATCTGATCCTTTTTGAATTTTTAGTCGAGATCCACTGTGTTGTTGCCCATTAACTTGAGGATTGTACAAAACAGTATCCATTCCAGCTCCCGCAAACTTGCTATTTGGATTATATGGAAGCCCAGCTATTGCAACCTAAATAAAAAGGTTAATTATTTTTAGTAAATCTTACGGAATACCCAAATTAACCTAAGAATAACTTGTTCCTTTTTTTTACTTAAAATCAAATTAAATAAAACATGGAAATTAGATAATGAATTTTATAGCCATATACCACCTTATATCCTTGTGAAGATATGTATCTTCCATTCGGCTCACTATTGTTGTTGCTCTGCATTAGATAATGAATTTATGTTTATATTTGAAATATTCAAGATATATAACAGTAAATTGGCAAAAATCATCTTACAACATCATATTCATCTTTGAATGTGACATCTTCTGGCGGGGGCATACGTCTTAATCTTATAAGATCATCCCTTGTAATTCTCTTAACAGGAATAGTTCCAAAAGGACATCCTTCGTCTTTTGACCATATTGTCGATGACCTATTAGTTGCCGATGAGGAAGTTGAATCTTTCTTGATTCTAGATAAAGTAGGTTTCATCTGTTCAATCAGATGTTTAATTGTATGTCAATAACATCATATCCAATATGAACAAAATGATAACGAATTGAAAAGAGAGTAGAGATATGCCTTAGGATGAAAATTATGGTCCTTCAACAACGGGTGATCAAATGCACGTTGTTTGTAGAAATCTACACAGTCGTATATATCTCCATATTTAGTCTGTAAACAATCAAAATCAATAAATTAAGTAGCCTAAGTTACAACAAGATGTACCTTTTAAACACAAAACATACTCACGAGAACAATTGTTAGTAAATGGTAATACTATTGCTTTTTTAAAATAAAGAAAAAAGGAAAAATTCTCAAATATGCTATCAAACTTTGAGAAAAGACTTATCTAGGTCATTCGTTAATATTTTGTTCATTTATGCTACTTTCGTTGAGAAAAGGTTTATCCATGTCATTATTTGTTAACGAAAAATAGTTCGATTCTAAGCCATTGTTGTGCCCTTATCTCCAATTTGCAAGATAAAATGCAAAAATTGTACTTAATCCGTTTTAATTCATTTGTCTGATTGGACTTGACATGAAGTTTCAAAAAGTAATTTTATTTTGAATCTTGTAATCTTAAAATAAATATATATAGAATATATCAAAGTGCTCTTAAATCATGTTATGTGAAAAAATAGAATCAAATAGTTTCCAAAAACGATTTTTCTCAAAACAAATTAAAAAAAAGTAAAACAAACAAATCAAAACGGACTAACCTGCTCAATCTTGTGACAAATGAATGTTTTTCTCTAATATAAAAGTGATATTATCTAATAGAATGTCTTTTGGGACCTAGAAGTACAATAAAATATTTTATTTTTTTAAAATAATACCTTTACTGTTTTGACGGCTGGCTTGTTCAAAATTTTTAGTTGTTTCTCTAACTCCGCATCCTCTAATTTGGATAGCTTTTTTTGTCCTTCCACCCTATTATAACTCAACAGAAAATATAACATCAATAACGTTTGTTGAACCGTTCTTTGATGCATCCTGAATTCATTTCTTTTTATAGGCATCATTCTTAGGTGTTTTGAAGAAATTAGACTAATTAATACAACATGAAAGCTCAACACTGAATTTGATTTGCTAGGTGTAAGTATTGATACCTTTGCTACAATAAGGAAGACATTTTTTTAAATATATAGAGATGTGGAAAAGACTAAGTTGACTATTATGTACAAGATATTGACTTTATGTGTAGTCTTTGAACTACATTTGACCATATTGAAAAAAAAAATTGTTTAATAAATGTTCATTGCCCGTTTGTAATTAATATCCAAAATAATAATTAACTTCATTTGACCAAATCTAAAAAGACTTTGAATGGTTTTTTATTGTTCATATCTACCTAATAAAATATTGAAAATACTTTTGACCATATGACCAAATATGTTGTTGAATCCGAAACCAAAATTAGATTATTTTTTGGAAAAAAATAATTGAAAAAGAACTAAACTAATGTGCAAAAAAAAAAAATATAAATGCCAATGTAATAATTTGACTTTAACATTGAACAAAGCTCTTATTTGAGGATAGTTTTAAACAATATTTAAAAGTTGAGGGGTGTTTTTGAACATTTATTTTTGATAAATTTAAATAAAATTGAGAATTCCTCAACAATCACAAATGTGTTAATATTGTACAAGTAATACTCGTAACGGTTGGACTAAAAAATTAGGAAAAATCATTTAATTTGTCAAAAACATCATGTATTAGGTAATTCATGCATTGTACTTAGTTTCTCACATCTCTATGTAGTTATAGGTATATCAAATTAAAAATAAAATAAAATGTTTTTAGGGATTTACAAGTACAATGAATTCAAAAGTAAAAAAAAATCCTTTACAGTTTTGATTGTTGACGTCACGACCTACACCACTGTGATTGACACCCACACTTACCCTCCGATGGGAGAACCTGTCACACCCCAAGCCTACACCTTGGGCGGGACTGACACTCGAAGACCATTGCTGGCCCCAAGCGAACCCTTGGCCTGACTTACTTAACTCAGCGAAAGACTTAAACATAAGAAAATATAACTCATGCATAACTTAAGAAATAATAGGTTAGCCAAAATGGCAACTCAGTCTTTAAACAATATCTGAACGATAATCTAAAGACAACTGAACTACTAACTGTCTATGAAGCCTCTAAACAACTGAGATGGATGTTGGGACAAACCCCACAACATCCTAATGAACTAAACTAGAAAGCGAATAAAAAAGTCATTCGGAATGCAAGGAGGCTCACCAACAGACTCTGAATGCTCAAGCTGGATCAACGAGGAGCTGGATGTTGAGTCTGGTTACCTGCGTCTGCATCATAATACGATGCAGGCCAACTGGCATAAGTACATTGAATGTACGAGTATGCGAGTTGGAAATACTAACATACAAAGGCTTGAAAGGAATCTGAAAGAAACACTTACCTTGGCTCTTCTCACTCATGAATATTTAACTGAACTCAATTTAATATAAAGTAGTTTTAAAACAAGTGCAATATAAAGAAAACCTGTTTGAAGACATGCTGTCAACTCTGTGTATATACAAGGATACAACATAACTCTGAAATGTATGTAAAAATACAATAAACTGATGTATATAAAAATACAATAACTTTTGTGGGAGTTTCTCTAACCGACATCCATCACTATGAGCCTAAATGATGGTACAACGTTTTACCTCACGTTGCTAAGGGCCGTCCTATACCTTGCAATCGGTATAGAACCTGAGCTACTAAGTGGATCCACTAGTCTATGCTAAAAAAAGCACTAAGGAATCGTCTAAAAAGTATGATCATTTTTCTGCCCATGATGGCTACATGGTTTATGGGGGCTTGAGTTAATATGAACTCGCGTTCCCATATCGGTGCTCAATACTACTCCCAAAAGCTCATATGTTTTTTTAACAACTTCTTCTCTGGTTTGAGATAAATACTCAAACTTAGCTTTAAAAGCTCTTTTGGAATCAATGTTCCCTTTTCTTACTCAAATGTGAAAACATTTATAAACTCTTAGGGAATACTTAACTCCCTTATAGATTCTTTGATAAATGAACTCAACTCTTTAGTCTTAGCTTAACTTGAAATTTTAGTCTTAAAAAAAAGTTAAAACATTTGTAAAAGACCTTTGAAAACTTTGATGACTTCAGTTGAATTGACTCTAAACTTTCCTTGAATTGAATTATGGATTCAAGGATTATGATTTGTGATAGGAAAGGTCTCTTGATGTTTAGGAATGATTTTGAAAAGCTAAACTTAAGAAAAGTTACGAAATCACCGACTTGGAACAAGTCCGCGACGCGGAGATGCTCCTAAATAAATGCTTGCGAAAATAAAATTTGAGACAGTGGAGTCCGCGTCCTCTCCGCGACGCGGAGCAGATTTTTGTTCACAAGGGGAACAAGTCCGCGTCGCGGACTTGTTTCATGAACCTTACTCGACTTTTTCCTTTTTCGTTTTTCAGCCTCAATCCACCTAAATTCGATTATCTTCCTCAAATTCATTTTAAATCCCGATGTCCAGCATGTATACTCAAGAAACTAACTCAAAGCAACCCTAAACTCAATGTAAGGATCTCATAAACTTCTCAATTCGTCTTAATTTGCTAACAACATTCGAATTCAAGAATATATGGCAAGAACATCAATTTTCTAACTCTTCTAGGACGAAATTCACTGAATTAAACATACTTGGCGCGTGGGTGAATGAACCCAACGCTATGAGAGACTCACATACCTGGTGAGATCAAATCCTTAAGGAAATCCGAGATCAAATCCTTTCGAAATGATGAATCTTGCTTTTCCTCTTCTCTTTTCTCTTGTGTTCTTTCTCCAAGAACCCTAACTCTATTTTTTAAAAGCGTAAACTGAACCCAGTCAGTTTAGCCCCTAAAATATTACCAAAAATGAATTAATTAAGTTGGGGTAAGGAAAGGACCAAACTACCCTTAAAAATCCGGATTGGACTTTCCTTATTCCAACAGACCAACTTTCAAAGGGCATAACTCACTCATCCGAACTCGGAATCACCCAAACTTAGCGGCGTTGGAAAGATTATTCCAAATGCTTTCTAACCATATCTGGAAATATACCTAACTAATCATGATCTAGAAGTTATGATCATTTGATGTTGACCAAAACTCATTTTTTCTAACTTAACTAAATTTCCAGATTTTAATTCTTCCCAAAAAAATGACTATTTCCAAATTTAAGCTTCTTCCTAGTTATTTCAATTTGCGAGATGATACAGAACCATTACTACAACCAGAGGCGTATGCAGGAGGGGGTCACCGGGTTCACATGAACCCATGCTCCCCTCCTGAAATCATATATAGTAGTGTTATATTTTTAATTTTTTTGTTATATATAGATGTGTGAACCCACAATCGAAGTATCATTTAATGGAATGATGATTGGGTGCACCTCTCAGTGAGACTAGAAATTTGAATTTTATATCTATCTTGTACTATTTTTCTTTTTAAAATTAGGTAACACCTCTCTAAGTGGTTATTGGTAGAATTTTTGGCGTTGTAATTAATTAATCACTTCAATTTTGGACCTATAGATTTAAAATTTTAACTATTTTCAAGATACGAAACTAAGTGTCAAACCAATTAGATTCACCTTTTCACAATAGTGCACTGTGCACCCATCATTCTGAAATTCTGGATACGCCTCTGACTACAACCCGACTAATCAACTTATATATGCATGACTAATTAACAGACATGAAAGATCAATACTGAATTTGATTTGCTAGGTATATATGATACTATGAGGAAGATGCATATTATATAAAAATGTATAAAAGACTAAATTGACTATACGAAAACTAAAATTTTTTTAATTTTTTTTGATAAATGTTTATTGCTCATTTATAACTAATATCCAAAATAATAATCTGAATATAGATTTTAGTAGAATTAATTGAATCAACAAATATTTATTGTTGATGAAGATTGATGATTTATATTTGCATAAGACTCAAAATATTTTTTGACCATATGACTAAATCGACCGGTGCTCGAGTTCGAAGATTAAAAAAAAAACTAATTTAATCAGAGCTTTTTCTGGTTCGAGAGGAATTGAAAAAAGTTGTTGGTAGTGTTGAGGTTTGTGAGACACTGCAACACACGAATTCGAATTGAGAAAGTTACACTTTAATATCTTGTGACTTGTATGATCTAGTTTATAAAAGATGTACACAATGTATAGACTAAATATACATATATTTTATATATAATATACACACATATACATATAATATGCATACCATCTATACATGATCGGTGTATATCTTGTGTTTCAATCATTTTTGCACATATTTTGTACGCTAGTTGATCGAATTATATATATATTTAAAAATATCCATTCAAATTTAATCGGACCCCATCTAAGATATGCTTTTCATTTATTTATTTCTTTTTTTATTTATTAGTGTGACGTAAAATGGTGATGACTTGTAAATTAAATACCGTGTACAAATTGTGGTGTATATTACTTCTTCTTTTTTGGTATATATTACTTATAAGTTAAAACTCATATAAATTGTGACCTGTTATCGTTAAAGAAAAGATTTAAAACGGAGTTTTTAAAT
This sequence comes from Solanum piurae, assembly GCA_029582685.1. Lineage (NCBI taxonomy): Eukaryota > Viridiplantae > Streptophyta > Magnoliopsida > Solanales > Solanaceae > Solanum > Solanum piurae. The sequence continues at coordinate 16,023 of JAJOOO010014351.1, read as the reverse complement.
TGCGTAAAAAATATGTATATAATTGAATCACTTATTAAGTAGTTAAAGATAAACATTGGGATAAACATTAGTTTATAATTTGCTATTTACAAAAAAGATGACTAAAATTGTCATTACAGTGTTACTCCCTACATTTCATTTTAATTGGATTTTATATTAAAATATATTTTTTTATTTGTCCATTTTAATAAACTAAGAGATTTTTTTTTAATTATTAATAAAGGGTAAGTAAAATAAAATTGGGAGTGTCGAGTCTAAGTCAAGTAAATGAAACAGAGAAGTACTATCTACCAAAAATCTTTAAAAAAGAGTAATTTTTACCAGAGTTTAATTTATCCTATCAAATTACCTAAAAAGATAAGATACCAGTAATTATTTATTATATTCAAAATTAACATTGTAAAATGACAAGTTATACGATAATAACAACAACAACCAAAAAAAACAAAACTTAAAAAAAACAAAACATTTTTTATTTTATTTTTTAAAAATGATTAATTAATTAATTATGCCAGCCATTAACATCAAAGGATACTCTTTCCCTATCTGTAATATGACTTTTTTTGGCAGCTTCCAACTTCCCTTTATTTCTAGTTTTACCTACTTATCTTTATATTCTTCTTCTTTTTTATTTCTCTCTATTTTCTGAATTTTTCATTCACCTATTAGGAAAAGAAAAATATATATTTATCATATAGATTATAATCATGGTAGAAGAAGAATCAAGACCTTTAGTTTCTCCACAAAATTATGAGCACAAAAATGAAGAACCAAAAGAGAAAATTGAAGAAAATAATACACTTGCAATTCTTCCAATTTTAGATGATAAAGAGAAAATATCTTCCCATGTTCAAGAAAGTATGTACTAATTGCCCTTGTTTCATTTTTACTTTTTTTCGTATTCTTAGATTTTTATTAGTACTTGTTGTTTCTTTAGACTCGATTATTGTACTATTTTATTGTTTATGTTTGTTGCTATTGCTTTTTAAAAAAAAATTATTTTCCTCAAGAGTTTATTAAAACAACCTCTCTGTCTTATTTTAAATAGATATGTATTGTAGTTTGAGTGTTATTTTTGTTATAATTTGAGGGTTTTTGATTGGTTAAAATTTTGGATTTTTGACAGAGGATATAGATTCTGGAATTCAGAAAAGTACAAGTGGTTCCAAGGACAGAGGTAAATTTGACAACTGATTTTTAGTAGAAGTTATTTTGAGGATCATTTACCAAATGAAAACAGATGAAAATGCCTGATTTTGAGGAATACTAAAAGTTCTTTTTTTTTTAAAAAAAGAAGAAGGTAAGGTTGGTGAAAATATGTGTACAGGGCTCACTTTTTTTCTTAGATTGCAAAATAAGTAAGATAATATTACTAGGATTTATTGATCTTGAGTTTGAACATTAAAAAAGAAAAATATCACGTTACGAAGTGTTTTCTCTTTAATGGGCTCTGGGCAAATATTGATGAGTGGGGCCCCAAAAGTGCATATTTCCCCTATTTTATTGGTGAAGATATGTTGAGTTTTTAATGGTATTTTTTTTTATAGATACTGCACTTGCAAAGGTTGAATCAGAGAAAAGATTGGCTTTGATCAAGGCATGGGAAGACAATGAAAAAACAAAAACTGAAAACAAGTATGAATGAGTCCTTAATGTTGCTCGGACCTTTCAAAAACGTTGTTGGACCCCTGTCAGATCCTTGGAAAATGTATTAGTTTTTGAAGGATCCAACATACGTTTCGTGGTATTTCTGAAGACTCTGAGCAACATAGGAACCCTTACATAAGCTTAGAAACTTTTTATATATTTATATATGCTGTGTTTTGTTGATTATATATTGAACATGTGATGAACAAATATCAGGGCACTTAAAAAGTTATCAGCAGTTGGATCTTGGGAGAACACAAAAAAGGCAACTATAGAAGCTGAATTGAGACTAATTCAGGTGAACCCATTGTTACATACTACTAACTAGTACATAAAACCAGGGGCCGAGCTAGGTAAGGGTTACCTGTACTACATTTCTAGGCTTATCCCCCAATGTAGTACTATTTTTTAGATTTACGCGTTACAAAATCTCATTTTTATGATTTCCTATACTAGTCATAGTCTAGTGGACTCCCTTTGTTGAAAAATTATAATGTTATGTCTTTCTTTAATGTATAGTTGAATCTCGTTGGTTTCTTCATATGTTAACTTTCTTATACTTTGAGTCTCTTAGTGAAAATCATGTCGTTTCCCCTGCCTCTAACCACCCTATAGGACCTTTTTTTCGTAAATTTTGCTAGTCTCTAGCACATATATGATATACATGTACACGTACCTTTGATCCGAGCAGGAAGAATTAGAGAAGAAGAAGGCAGAATACGCGGAGAAGATGAAGAACAAGACGGCTGAAATTCATAGAGAAGCAGAAGAAAAGAGAGCAATGATTAAGGCGAAAGAAGGCGAAGATATTCTCAAGGTTGAGGAAATTGCTGCTAAATTTCGTGCTACTGGCAATATGCCTAAAAAGTTCTTGAGATGCTTTGGCTACTAAATTCTGTTTTTTTTTTGTCAAAAACATTAAGCATATGCTTTGGTTGTGTGTAATTGTTTAATGATCATTATGTGTATAGACTATAGAACAAGTTGTTGTTTATATTGTTGATAGAACAATCATGTGTGATGAACATAAACTCAGAATTATTGTTAAGTTTGTTTCAAGTTTTCATGTTACTATTGTGGTAATTAAAGAGTACAAACAATAGAAAGGGAATAAGGGTAGCCCAGTGCACATTCACCTTAAGGGGGTGTAAAGTACAATCGCAAGGGACATAATTTTCATTAACGTAGTTCATCATTTTTGACCTTGTATACATAGTATAATTTTTCGGCAAAGGAAGTTCAGATTAACACAAAGTTTGGGGAAGGGCCGTACCTTAGGGGGTGTAATGTGCAACGGCAGAGACATAATTTTCATTAACGTAGTACATTATCTACTATATGCAGGTAAAATGAAACATTATGACCTTATATACATAGTATTGATTTTTTGGAACGGAAATTCAGATAAACCCCCTTTCCGCGACCACCAGTAATGTAGGTCGCATATCCAAATGCAAGCCAAATTTCACGACTCAAACCTATGACCTTTGTTTTCCTCTTTTGATTTTTGTTTTTTCAATTCCATTTACTAGCTGCCAACTAAATTAACTAACTTATCATTACGTGTCCTAAATTCTAGCAAATTTTTTGCATTTCCACTCAATTATTTTAAACAAGTTGTTCAAATTAGTAGACAGAAATAGTAAATGATCTGTTTTTTTTCCTTTTCTATCTTTATAACTTTAAGGAAATAGAGATTGAAATCCTTGCTATAGAGATATTTTTATATTTATATATGATAGATAAAAAGGATTTCAAAATCACAATTCCCATCTAGATTTTGAAATATTAAAAAAAAATGGCATTTACAGGAAGCCCACAAAAATGTAAAGTTTGTGAAAAAACTGTTTATATTGCAGAAATGATCTCTACAAATGGTGTTGCTTATCATAATACATGTTTTAGGTGTAACCATTGCAATGGAAGGCTTGCAGTAAGATTTTTATTAATTATTATATCAATTTTTTTTTATATAAATTGTAACAATATTTCTATGTTCAATGACATAATTATATAACACTCCTTCAAAAGTATAATCATGAAATGTAGTTTATATCGACGATATATAGTTTGTTATGTGTATTTAGGTTTTGCTATGCACGGGGTTCAAGAAGGGTGTGGACCATAGTGTACCTTCTGCAAGTGATTGTTTCTGTAATTTAAATTTGTGATTCCTGATCAAACGACAATAACTCTTATTGTTACGTCTTCATGTTCTTTATTGATTTAGGGGGGTCGTCCCCTTTAAATAATTGGAATAAGAATCAATTGTATATTTTGTTATCTATAGTTCTTAAAACAATTTTATTTCATCAACATTAATTAATCATTTTATAATACATTTAGATTAATCTTTTTTTAATTGCAGTTGAGCACTTATTCAACTCTTGATGGAGTATTATATTGTAAACCTCATTTTGAACAAATTTACAAGGAGAAAGGAGGAGCTCCCTTGAAGCATTCTGCATCATGTAATTTAATTTTAATTAATACATTTTAAAAAATTAAATCCTACAATTAATTTTAATTAATCGTTTCTTTGCCTAATTATTTATTTGTTTCCTTATTTCTTGAGCAGTGGGAAGGCAGAGTGAACTGGTATGTATCATTTATTTTACATTCTCTAAAATTATTTTTTACGATCAGGAGTATGAGCTACAATATTTGATACAGGTTCAAACGAAACTAGTATTTTTTATTTAAATTCATTAAATATGTAAAGATATTGAATTCCAAACCCAATAACTAAAACGACCTATGAGTCAATAACATGTTCAGAATCATAAACTTCAAATTCTGACTTTGCCCCTGCATTTATAGGTAACATTAATATTGTAATAACAAAATTAAATTTTTGTAAATTTTTATTGTTATTAACAGAACAGAAGCTCTAGCAAAGTTTCGGCTCTATTTTCTGGTACTCAAGATAAATGTGCAGCTTGTAAAAAGACTGTTTACCCCTTGGAAAAGGTTAGTATTTTAACTTTATTTATTAATTTCTTCTTAGAACTAATTAATATCAACAAATTTCTTCTTATAATTAAAACTAATTCATGTCAACAATTTTTTTAGTTTCTCTCTAGTCTTATAATGTATGGAAATTTGTTATTTTGGAAAAAGAAAACTAATTTCCACATTTTATTCATGCTAATTAAATTAATTAACAACACACCTCTAAGTTTCATGACGTTGGTTAATTCTAATTTTGATCCTTGTGATATATAAAACATAACATCTTTAATTTTCAATTTATTAAAATGTGTTCATTTATGTGTCGGGAATATCTCATATTTGAACTATTTTTAGAAGCATTTTACCCTGCTCAACTGATTTTATCGAGAAAGATTAATTTTCTTAGGCCATTGAATATTCATAAGTAAATCGATCAAAAGTTCATATTTCAGGTAATTGAAGGACTAAATTGTAATTTACCAATAATTTAGGGACTAAGAATGTAACTAACCCTTCGTTCATTAGTGAGTGCATCAAATAACGTTATGCACCTACTTACTTAAAATCTTGAATTCGCCTCTGAATAAATTTTTTTTTTTCAGGTGACGGTGGACGGTGAAATGTACCACAAGATATGTTTTAGATGTGTCCATGGTGGTTGTAAACTTACAACATCATCCTATGCTGCATTTGATGGAGGTCTCTATTGCAAACCTCATTTCTCTCAATTGTTTAAAGAAAAAGGTTCATATAATCATCTAAGCAAAAATGCTTCAATGAAGAAAAATGAAAGTTTAATCAATGTTGAACAAGACGGTTCTAGTACTACTAGTGCTGCAGAGGAAACACAAGATGATAAGTCATAAGAATTATTAATTTGTATCCATTTATCGACAACAATTTATTTATTTATAATTTCATTCTTGATCTTCGTCTAAAATTTTACTTATACGTCAATATGTCTATATTCACATAAAGATAATGGTAAAGGATTATGTTCACTCATTTCGATCGATATAATGCTGGAATAACTAAGTAAACATAATGAGAAAAAAATTATTGATAGTATGACTTTGCGTGACTAAGGTATAATAAAAAGTTTATAAATGTTAAATAAATTATTTTTAAATATAAAATATATATGTTATTCTTTTTTAAGAAAATCATGTGAAAAAAAAATGTTTTAAGAACTAGTGTGGTTGATCATATCACAAGTGTAAATCAAAAGTTTAAAATTGACTTGCTTAGATTCTAGCAAATATATATAAATGCACAGTTTTTTTTTCTTAATAGAATCGAGTATTTTATTATTAAAAGTGAGTGTTGGATTCTTTTGCCTTTTTCCTAATTAGGCCTCCCTCCAACCCCACATAAAGTGTTCAAATAATTGGTGTTTGTCTTGACAATGCAATATTGTGAATTTAATTGTAAGTACAAGTTCATAACAATTGAAAGTTATCATGAAGATTGTAAGTGAATTTACGAAGTCTCTTCGTTTCAATTTATATGATATAATAAATTAATATGAGATTCATAAGCAGCTCAAATACATCCATGATCCATACCAATTTGAAAGGAATAAAAACAAGAAAAGATAACAATCTAGACTAACTAACTTTATTACAAATGGTTCATTTAGAATCAAATATCAATTACCTAATCAAATTTGTTTCTTTTTGCAAGAAAAAGTATGAATCAATTCATATCTTTTTCTTGTTTTTATTCCTTCAAATTCGTACTAACCACTACATGATAAACTATGTTTTAGGCCATAGACTCATAGTATTAAATAAACATGTTTGGTACGAATATAAGGACCACTAATATTCTAGCTTTAATTTACTTTGATTTCACAATTGTGAATAATGTTGTATGCTCCTTCAGACATATCATGTCCGTTATAAATTCATAGATAAATAATACAATAACTAACATATTACATACCTCCTAAAATTTTACAAATACATCAAAGTAACAATTAATAATGAACCTGAAGAATAAAATACTAAGCGAATATTAGATAAAACTACTAAATAAGAAGGAAATGAGAAAAGGAAACTAGTTCCGTGCCTACTACAAGACATAATTAGCTTCTATCATTCTGTCCTAATCTTCAATTTTCGAATCTTTTTACCAAAAAACATGTCATGCTATAGCAGATCATAAATAATAAAAGGAAAAATATATAATATCAGTGTCACAAGAGTACACTGTACAACCAAATCAATAAATTGAAATTCATAGCTAAACAAATATTTAGTAAAAACTATATATTAAAATTCTCTGTTAGCAAAAAACCAAACTTGTGAGCTACTTCTTTCTTCTTCTTTAATTCAGTTATCCACCATATCGTGTCGTGTAGTATTTTGTAAACAAGAACCAAAAATAGAAATAACTTTTTTCTTTCCCATTTTACCCTCATCTTCTTTACCTTCACCCCACAAAATTGCCCTCTCTTTTTTCAAAAAAATCATCCCTTTACCTTCCCTTTTTTCTTGTTTTCTTGCTTTCTTGCACTGCAAGTGCCACTTCTCTGCATAAAGTTTCCATCTTTTTTGTCTTTTAGAATTTCTGACACCCAATTTTTTCAGCTCTATCTGTTTTCCTCTGTCTTTTTTTACATATATTGTATCTATATGTATTGATTTTTCTGGTTCAAGAAAGAGTAACAAGCTCAAAAAGACAAGAAAAGGGGAGGATGAGTACATCAACTAGTATTTTTGTGATAAGATGGATCAATTTTCTTACAATGGTATGAACCCCTTTTCATAATTTCAGTTTCTTTTGAGCAATATCTGATTTTTCCTGCTCTGCTACCTTATGTGTAACTTGGGTTGTTTTGTTTTTGTTCCATTGAGTAGAAAAGATGAACCCCTAAACTGGTTTGGGGTTTGTGTTTCTTGATGTGGTTGGCAACTTTACTTAGATGCTTGTTAGTTTCAGTGTTTCAATTTATTCTAAATGCTATTGCTTTTGGTTCAATGTGATTGTAGTTGTTCAGTTGAGCTTGATTTATTTGATGTTTCAGAAGAAAAGAACCATTTTTTACCTCCTTTTGTACTAGTTTTCAATCTGAGGTAGAATATTTTGCTTTCTATGTATGTTTGGTATGAAGGAAATGTTTTCATGGAAAATGTTTTGTAGGAAAATAAGTGTGTTTCGATGAGGCGTGTTGGAGGGTGTGGAGAACACAATCAATGTGGAATGTAACTAGAGGAACTTGTTTTCCCTACTTTCATTAGAGAAGTCATTTTCCTCATCTTGTTTTCTTAGAGTGTGTTTTCCAAAATATTTGACCAATCGAACATGGGAAAACCGGAAATCATTACGGAACACATGCTCTATCTTTTTGTTTTTCAAATTGAGGTTTTTCTAGTTCTTAATTTAGAGCAGGATGTTTATTATTATTATTTTATTATTTTGGTGGTGTTTAACTGTTTTTGTACTCCATTTGGATCTTGAAAATGCAGCTGTTAGCTGTGGGCGTCATAGGTTTTGGGATTTGGATGAGCGCTCATCATGATGTCTGTCGAAAGTCTCTCACTCTGCCTGTTCTAGGTCTTGGAGGAGTTATATTCATCGTGTAGGTTTCTGGAAAATGTTTTCCTTCACAAAAATACACACTTGTTCCTTTGGTTTTCCCTTAACCCTTTAACCACTCAAGGTTTGTTTATCAGTTTATGTATATTGTGATAATCATTCTTCTTTCCATGATTTTCAGATCAATTGTTGGGTTTCTTGGAGCATGGAAGAACAACTCCATTCTTTTGTGGATTGTATCCTCACTTTATCAAATGTTACATGCAGTGCAATTTTTGTTCTTATTGTTGATTGGCATAACTTTTTTTGTTGCTTGTCCTTAACATTATATTTCAGTATCTGATCATGTTGTGCTTAATTTTGGTGGCAATACTGATCTTCACCGTTTTAGCGTAAGTAATGCTTCTTGGAATTTTATTAAGAATTTGGTGCATTGTCTATCTGTTATTGCTGATAGATCAGCCATTCATTTTCCCCCTTTTTCTCGCCTCTGTATTGCAATACCCAAGATCAAATAAATTATAATGAAGATGTGGTACAACAAATGTTATTGACACATTTATGGTTAATTATCAATGCACACGATAACTACATGTGTACTGTTTTATGGAGGCGATTTCAGTATGAAGTTAAAAGGCATTACCAAATTTGTGATTGTAGTTGTAGTCCACCGAGATATTTTAGTTATTGCTATGTTTATGGTCTATCTTCAGCATGTATGAATGTAACTATAGTTTGATTTAACATCCTGCTTGTTTTATTTGTTTTATGCTTTCCAAGTTACAAGCCATGAGGTGTATTATTGTACGACATTGCCTCTGGGTTGGTCCCCTGACTGGAACCTACTCTGCTTCTTGGAGGCTGGTGAATCAAGCTTTCACCGCCTTGGCTGAAAGTCACTTTGATTAGGGAAGAATAGAAATACAATATCTTGAATAGTCTGAACTAGTTGTTCTATAGGTTCCAGCATTGTGTGTGTCTTTATTCCTGATCCGTTGTCCCTGTGCGCAGTGTGCTTAGATTTTGGGTACAACTTTTGATGTACTAAAATTAGCTTTAAAAAGAGTCAAATGGTGTATAGATTTGCTCAAATTTGGTAAGCGCCCTAGTACCGCCAGGTTGAAGCCTATTTCCTTATTCATTTTGTAGTTAAACACACAAATGATGATTATTTCATAAAGGAGAATTCTTTCTCAAGTATTTTGTTCTTTGGCCTTGTTAACCAGCAATTGGTAGAGGCTTTAGCAGTTAAAGTAGCAACATTGGGTCTAACGTTCATAGGTCTGCTTGAATTCTTTTATAACCAAGAGACCGGTTGTTTCTAGCTCCAAAACTTGTTGATAATCCGCCCCTCTACCCTTCTCTTTAATACCAGATTTGGTTCGCAACAGGGTTAGAACTCACTGCTTGTGCTTACCACTAATCCCGCATCGTACTACCTTTTCTATTGAACCAAAGCCCTGGGTGAGGACTCCTCTGATTCTACTGGAACATGATACGATTTTCAATGTTTAGTGTGGCAAGGCACGATGTCTCAGCTAAGACTTCATCAGGTAAAGTAGTAATCCTACATCCGTCTAAAGTGCATAAAACTTTCTTAAGTCCTTCTGGACCATATAGGAAGTTCCAGTGTTACGGCACAACTTATCGATACCAACCCAAGTAATGGTGCTGCTCCCCTCTTTAGTCTGAATGATGGGACAAATTTCTTATATTGGTCAGATATGTTGATTAAGCCATTCATCTTGTGAGGAGACTGGTGAAGTAGTATAGGGAAAGGAAGAGAGACTTACATATGGTGACAATTTCTTTCCAGCCATACTGCCCACTTAATGCAAAGGGGAATGCACAACCAAATCTTCTTCTGCTTTTTCCGTCTTTTCTTTTTTTCACGCAGGGACAAAAGCTACACTAGCAAGTGATAGTCTAAGCATGCAAAAGTCCTGCTTGGTTTTCAGTTAACTTCATTACTAATTCTATCTGCAATCTGTCTTGAACGTGGAACTCTAAACTGTTTGCCATATTTAATCCTTCATTAAACGGCAACTACTGTTGTGTCAGGGTTAACAGGCATAAGGTGGCAATTACTGTGTCTATGTGCATGCTGATGTCAGAAATGGCTGATACCTACATATTACTGTGACACTTATTTTGGTTTGCTTTGTCACAGGTTCATTGTGACGAATAACAGCTCAGGTCATAGTGTTAATGGACAAAGGTACAATCACCTGTCATACTGTCTGTGATCTCAATATTTCCTCTCTTCATCCCTCAGTATCTTCCCCTTTATCCACTCTTTTTCTCGATCCACGTCTTGCTCAGTCTCACTTTGGTTCTCAATGTGTCTTACAGACATGGATTGTGCCTGTATATTTCATCGAGACCGTCACAAGTTTTTCCAGTTTTCCTTTTTCCTTTTCCTTCTGTGATATTCTTAGAAGAGTGAGGTCACTAATGGTTTTTGTGACGGCAGGTACAAGGAGTATCAACTTCAAGACTACAGTTCGTGGTTTCTAAAACAAGTAAGCACCTGTTTATATGCAAATACTACCTTTGTCACAATTTTTGTGACACACTTTCCTTTTTAGCCCGTCCCAAAAAGAATGTCACACTTATTTAATTGGAGACAATTTAACTTAAATTTTCATTTTACTCTTAATGAAATTATCTATAGCCACAGAACCACAAATTTCAAAAGTCTTCCTTTCTTTCTTAAAATTTATGTCAAGTCAAATGGGTGCCACATAAATTGGGACGGAGGAAGTAATAAGTCGCAGGTTATAGGGCAAAGGCATCATGTCCTGATCATTATAGGAGTTGTTTCAGATCCCTTTTACGAAAATTTCATGCATAGATTACCATTTGATCATTTGTTTCAGCTCAATAACACCCATAACTGGAAGCATCTGAAAAGCTGTCTTGTCAAGACTGATGACTGTAGTAATCTATCAAAACGATTCAAGGTCATGTTCCGACTTTAACCTGTTCATGATTTATATCTGTGAAGTCATATTATTAATGCTTCTGCTGTTTTGTTGCAGACTGCCAAGCAATATAAATTAGCAAAACTAACACCTATTGAAGCTGGTTGCTGCAGACCACCATCTGAGTAAGTTATTGTTATTATTATTTGTTTGCTATTCCTTTTCTTTCTTTTGCAAGATTTTTTCGTTTCATACTACTACTCCGAGAACACATTAATATCATATAGCAGTTATTTTACAATTAAGTGAAAGCTCACTTTGTGAACTAGTAATTACAAAAAGAGGAAGATGTGTTATAGACAAGTGTCAAAATGATTCTTGATCAATATGTTCATAATGCAAGTCGCGCATGTCACATATATTTTCTGTATCTGTTGTTTCACCAATTCCTCTATGTCTCACTTGTTTGATATTGAAATCCTTCCTAGCATCATCCCATTCATTCCAAGGACTCAGAAAAATACTCTGCTCCTTGTGTAGATGTGGTTACCCTGCTGTTAACGCCTCATACTATGACTTGAGCTTTCATCCGGCGAGTTCAAGCAAGGACTGCAAGCTTTACAAAAACTCGAAGAACGTCAAGTGCTATAGCTGTGATTCCTGCAAGTAAGAGTCATCTTCTGGTCTTGTCATTCTTCGCTTCATATAAGGTTATGCAGCTCACAACTTTTCTCCTACTATATTTTCTTCCAGGGCTGGTGTTGCACAATACATGAAAACTGAATGGAGAGTGGTTGCTATCTTCAACGTGATTCTCTTTGTCGTTTTGGTAAGTTCATTCTTCTAATTAAGATCTCAAAAAATGAGCATAATGACTCTTGTTTCTTGTTGGAGAAGTACGGTTACATTTATGAGCTAAGATTTGAAGTTTATGGGTTCTGAACTTTCCACCGAACCCATACTCTTCTTAGTTACTGAATTCAGAACTACATATTTATACATTATTTAATGGATTTCCACAAAAATAGGGTCTTAGCAAAAGTTACTGGATTCGTCTGAACTCATAGCTAATAATCTAGCTCCGCCTCTGTGATTTCTCCGATGACTTGAATTTGTTCATATGACTTCTTCTCATTCTCATCCTCTGCTGATTCTTACTTGTGTCAGTCGATGATCTACTTCGTGGGATGCTGTGCAAGACGGAATGCTGCTCGTAGACGCTCTAAAATTTGAATTCCGCCACTGCAGAATCCAGATGAGATGAGTTGGTGTTCTTCAGCTGATGATAACAGTTCATGTTTTTCAGCTATTTGTTGACAAAATTTGTAAAGCTTTATTTGAGTGAAATGATTCATGTAATATAAAATAATTTTTGATGTTTATGTTGTTCATTCTTCCATTACATCTAAAACATGCATTAGGACCATATCATTTCAAGTGTTTTAAAGTATTTGGAGCGATTAAGGTATATAAGACTAACTCTCTTTGTGTGGAAAGTATTACGATAATTGAAGTACAAGCAACAACATATAGTAACATAAATAAAATGACAAGAAATTAAACGAGTAATAGTATGGACAAATAGCAACACAACACACTACTTCCTACTAACCTCCTATTCTAATTCGTGTTCTCCACAAACTTCTTTTCTAAGGTCATGACTCATGCCCTCAACAAGTTGATACTGCACCAAATTTTGTCTAATTACCTATCTCATTACTCTTTTGACCTCCTTCTACCTCTCTTAAAACCACCGATAGCAAACCTCTCTCACCTCCACAGTGGAGCATATGTGTATCTCCTCTTCACATGTCTGAATAGTCTCAATATTGCTTTCCATCTTGTCCTCCACTGATATCAATTCCACTTTGTCCGGTATATTCTCATTCTTAATCTTATTTCTCCTAATATGTCCACACAATCATCACAACATCCTCATTTCTACAACCGTCGTTGAAAAAAATGATCTTTCTAAGAAGGTTATCCCTCAACTTCAATTGTATATTTCTACGGGTTCAAACAATATTCAAGCATCTAAACTTCGACAAATAAGTAACTCTATCACAATCCACATCGTTTATTCACAAAAAATCATACTTTATTCTTTAAAGCATAGTATTTATAAAATTCAAAATTTTATTTTAATAATATTGATATTATTTTACAAAATTATATATACATGAAGCCGATATACTAGTTTCATGTAAAATTGTATTACTCCCTAATTTTTTTTATTTTTTTTACTCCCTAATTGGAAATGATTTTCATGAATTCTTAGGCTTATTTGGTTCACGCAGGTGGAGAATGTAATTTAATTATTATTTAAAAAAATCGAAATATTTTGGTATATTATAGTATATGTTTTTTGAAATTATATCCACACTTACTAACCCTAACTTAGTAAAATTCATCAAGTATATTAAAATATTACCTAGTTAGATCTTTAACTTTTTTAAAAAGATAAAAAATTTCACGTCTTAATCCCCAAAAGTTGGGAATATTGTCATTTGGACTCCAAAAAAAGGACAGAATTAATGTTTTTATTTTTAGTTTATGCAAGTGGAGGATATTATTTGATTATTATAATTTTAAAAAAAATCAAAGATTTTGGTATAAGATTATGTTTATTATAATTATATTCACACTTACTAATCCTATTTCAGTAAAATTCATAAAGTATTTACTTATTTAACTTTAGAATTTCAGATCTCACTGATTTTACTTATGCAAATTACTTCAACTTTTTTTTTAAATAAGGAAAAACATTCATGTCCTAATCCCCCAAATTGGTAATATTATTACTCGCTCTATCTATAATTACTTGTCAAATTTTTCTTTTTTACTTGTTTATTTTAACAAATTAAGAAATGATAATTTATTTATTTTTTACCTATTATACCTTTAATTAATTTTTTTAAAAATATAACTTTTTGAAAATTTTAAATTTTTAATTCATCTACTTTATAATTAATAAGGGTAAAACAGTAAATTTATTATGTCAATTATTATTTTTTAATAAGTATATCAAATAAAAAATGAACAAGTAATTAGGAACGTAATTAGGGACAAATGAAGTATTTTTTCTAAAAAAAATAGTCTTATTAATCCCAGTCGCCAAAAAGCGCGGGAAAATTAATATCCAAAGACCAAAAAAATGGCCTATAAATAACACAACTCTCACTTCATTGTTCTCAAATATCCCCAAAAATACAGCAAAAAAAAAACCCTAGAAATCTCTCTAATGGCACCAAAGAGAAAGGCAACTGTGGGGGAGCCATTGCCGACCCGTGTAACCCGAAGCCAAACCAGGAATGGCAACTCGAAACCCGTTTCAGTTGACCCGGTTTCACCAAAACCAAAACGGGTCAAAAAGGGTACCGTTTCTGAGGCGAAATCGAAAGTGAAGGCTCCGGTTGATTCCGGGTCGAAGAAGATTGTTGTTGTTGAGCACTGTACACAGTGCAGGCAGTTCAAGATTCGGGCTGTGAAGGTGAAGGAGGAGCTGGAAAATGGGGTATCCGGTTTGGAGGTTCGGGTCAACCCGGAAAAGCCGAGAAGGGGTTGTTTTGAAATCCGGGTCGATGGTGAAAAGGGGGAGAAGTTTGTTAGCCTTTTGGATATGAAGAGGCCATTTGGACCCATGAAAGCACTTGATATGGACAAGGTCATTTCTGAAATTATTGAGAAAATTAAGTGATAAATTTTAATTTTATTTTGCTTAATAGGGAAATTTGGTGGTTTTGTTATGACAATTTACTAAGTGCTTTTGGGGATTTAGGATTATGTTTGGATTAAGGGTATGATTTTGTGTTTTGTATGGCTAAGTACTTGATATTTTCAGTCCATTTGAGCCCTTTAAAAAAATATGGAAAAAAATTGTTGTGAATTTTGCTTCTCTTTTCCCCTTGCATTTTGCAACTATGGTTAAAATGAAATGATTAATGTGGTTGAAATTCTATTAGAAATTATTTCTACTGAGTCGATTTCAAGATTTAAAATTTATTGATTTTGAATGGTTGTTTATCTATCTTAAATTAATGTCCAATTATGATTGTGTTCACAATCAAAATTTTATGGTGTTATTGAATGATTAATTTACTATATAAACAAGGTTTGTGTTAGAGTTGTTGGATTTTATGAACTCGTATATGATGCTATATTTAGTATGTAATAATAAATCTAGGGAAAATACATAAAAATCCTCCTGAACTTGTCCGCATAACTTACTTTAGTACTGTAACTTTACGGGTAATTATTTACCCCCTTAACTCATTTCAAGTGAATTTAATACCTCCTTAATTGATGATATGACAAGGAAAGTGTGATCACTCTCCCAAACTCGCGTGAAAAGGGAAAAAGTAATTAAAAAGCTGACCAAATTTCAATTTCATTAATTTTTTCATTTTTCTCTCTCCACCTTTCATCTTATTCACAAAGCCACCGTATGCCACCATGAAATCAATCATTTCTCCATTCCTCTTCCTCCATCCCTACCCCCACCTCTTCGATTCCATTAGAATAAAAAATGAAAAAAAAAAGCATTTTTATTTCCTTGGAAAAGACAAAAACCTGGTCGGAGGTGTCTATTACGTGGTTAAAGAGACTCTGAGGCGGGTGTTCAGTTCATGAGGAAATAAAATTGTTCATACCGATGGTGTTTGTGGTGGGTATTGTGGAGTTGATGATAGGTATTGGGTAAAACCATCCATATTCATTTCGATGTGGTGTTTGTGGCGGATCTAATTACCTGCACACATTTTCATTCTCACCACCATTTCATTCTTCTCTCACTATTCTTCAAAAAAAATTATAAATTTGTTTTCAAACATTTATTGTGCCCATAATTCTGTTGACATCATTGATGTTTGTGATGGGTATTGATGTATTTTGAAATTGACAGCGATGGCGTGGTATTTTGGAGTTGATTTCAATGGTGGTGGTGTTAAGAAATATGAAATTA